>JASANC010001159.1:0-53187 GCA_030248135.1 Theristus sp. LFF4_11 | reverse complement strand
GAATCATTGAGAACATCGAATTCGACCAGTTCGCCTCTGTTTTCGCATCGAGTTTTCTGTTTTTTTTATGCAATCGCTTGCAATTTTACTTCTGAAAGAAAGAGTGTGAAAACAGCCACTCTTTGCGTGGAAATGTAAAAAATTTGGACTTTTTAGAAACTTTTGGAGAAGCTAATCCGCTATGTATAGAACTGACTGGAGTGGATTTGTGCTACAACGTAGCGGTCAAGTCAGCTGATTGTCCTATGTGATTTAAGGAACATTCATGAAGCAGTATTTAGTGTGACGCATAGCTATAGCATAGTTAAAGCATAAAAGCAACGCGGTCGCCAAAGACTGCTTCATGGAATGCCGCTCTACAACCTTACACTGTGAAAGTTTGAGTTCGGATCAGAAATTTACAAGCTTGGAAAACAACAAAAGCTGGACAAACCAAGCATAAATCCATCCAAAAACAAAAATCAAAACGAACAAAAAAAAAACAACAAGCAAAACGCAGACGCCGCCAGCGGATGCTCGTGTCGCTGTGCAAGGTCGGCCCGAACGCCTTCTACCGGCGGGATGCGCGCGCGGCACTGCAGGCGTGTCGTGAGAGTCGCGATCGCAAGGAGGAACAGGAACGGCAGGAGCAGGAGGACGAGCAACGCAGGCATAATGAACAGGACATAAAACCCGAGCTCGACCGGGACAAACAGCAGCGACTCCGCGAGCAGCAGGTCTGTGGGGCGCACATGGTTGGATGGATGGATGCGAGGAGGTACATTTGTAACACCTGCACGGCGAAACGAGAACAACCGTTTTGGAAACGGTTCTGCAAAGCAAATGCGTTCGACGAAAAATTGTGCTCACCATCGCCACAAGACTGTGGTCACTTTTCAGCAGCGTTTTCAAAATTCCTTGTGGGCATAAAACGTCGCATAAAGCACTCTTCTGCATCCGATGTCGGTCAGTCGCACTGCACAGTATCACTTCCATGAAACTTTTGTTGATTCTGAATGCTGTGACCACACTGTGGCCACACTTTCAAGAATCCGAAAATGACCCTAGTGATTAGTGACCACACATTTGAGTGTGTTTTCTTGTGTGTCTTTGTGTACTAGATAAAAAATCCCCAATTGTAGGAGCAACGCCAACGCCTAAAGGATGAACGTCTCAAGCGGCAAGGCCGACGTCCTGGACAACAGCAGCAGCAACAACAACAACAGTCTCCACAACAACAACAGCAACAGCAACAAACAAGCAATCGTAACCGTCCATGGGATCAACAGCCGCAACAGCAGCAGCAGCAGCCCGGACAACAGCAACCCGACAACAGCAGCCCGGACAACAACAACAACCCGGACAACAGCAGCCCGGACAGCAGCAGCCCGGTCAACAGCAGCCCGACAACAGCAGCCCGGACAACAACAACCGCAACAAGGGTCGTCGGATCCGGGTGGTCAGTTTTTTCCACACGTTTGTCAACAATACAAGTGCTAATCTACCATCGGAAACGTTGCAGTTTTAGATTTTTTTTGCAATTTATCGTTTTTCTCGATATTGGTCGAAAACAAGAATTCAAAATCTACGAAACTCCGGTGCTTTATTAAAATGTGTATGGACCGACGAGCGTCCCATGGTCCAATGCTTTCGACTCGGGAGCACAGGACAGAAGTTCCATTCTTTCCTATTTGTGGCTGCACCCGCAGTGTGCTGTCTTATTCGATTTCGTTGATTGGTTTTGAAAAAGTTTTTTATATTCTGCAAAAAATCGCACACCCCAATCAATCAATCATTCACAGCGCAACAGCAGCAGTCGCAGTTGCCGTGGGACCAACAACAGGCGCCACCACAGCAATCACCAGCCGACGCCGGCAGTGTCGACTCGCGCGTGCAGCCGTTCGAGTTGGCCGACAAAGATCCGATCAGTCGCCTGATAAACGAGGGCTACGACATCAGCGGCATCGACAATCCGCAGTTCTACGACTACGACGGACTGAAGGGCGCCGCGGTGCTCGGCATCGCCGGTATGATCGCTGGAGGACTGTCGCCGTTGGCGCTACTCGGCGCCGGCCTCGGCAACTTCAGTGAGTCGTTCGGGGGGGGGGCGATTTAGCAACTGCTTCAAGAAGATGCTGGTTGCTACAGGGCATTTGGTAGAGTCACTTGTTTGAAAAAGGACCGTTCATACTGACGTATGCGGCACGGCACGTCAGGTCTCGCGTTGTAGTACACTACCGTCCAATCATGCACAGAATGTACGACGCGTCACGGTCACGTCGCGTCTCGTGTTATTGCATGCGTGTACCGGCGCATGGAGACGTAAGTCGGCGTGTTTACATCAGCATACGTCAGTATGAACTGGTTGTCGAGGAACGAAACTCACAGTTCCATCTTTCAGGTTGAAAGTCAAGAATTTTCCATGCCTCCCGCCCACCGACAATTTCACCAGTAGGTATTTTTTCACCCAAAACCACACTATCTTGCCCAAAAGAACATTTTTTCACCCAAAACCATGTCGTTAATTGTGGCCACACTCTCCGCACTGCAGTCTCGTTCACGTGCGCTCGCTTCACGATTCCGAACACCTCGATCACGTATTCGTCGGCCGATCTGCTGATCCCGGCCGGCGCCACGGCGCAGGTCGCATGCATCTCGCCGTATCTGACGAACAGCTCGCTGGCGCAGAGCAACACCTGCGAGACGGATCCGGCCACGAACATCAGCGACTGGACAGTGCCGCCGATTCTCGAGAACTTCTGCTATCTTGGTTGGAGCGAACGGTTTTTTTGCAACTCACGAAAAAAACACAGTTTCGAATGGGTGATCTTCATCACACGTTGAGAGAGCGTGTTCAGAACAATTGAATTGGAACAAATCAGTCCATCTTCAGCAACAGAAACTCTCAAGACGTCAACTTTTACTGATAACGATTTGTAATGTTCAGAAAGTCGCCCTTCGGACCAGTCGAAATAATGTTTTTTTTCTGTGAACAACAATTAATTGTTGACTGAGAAAGCGGCAATACTAAAGTGGCTATTACCTATTTATTAGTATAAAAATATTTTATTGCGTTATTATAATCATATGAACGCAATTTTTAGCAACAATAACAGTGTAGTTGTAGTCCCGTTTTTGCAGTGAACATGATCATGTTTTTTTGTGAGAAGAAAAAGCTCATCTTGGTGAACTTCTGCTTGCAGCGACGTGCGAGTATCCGGCCGAGAACGGCAACGCCACTTACTCGCCAGCTGGCGTCGCTGGCACTGAGGCGCCTGGCGGGCAAACGCAGTCGGTGACGTGTGATTTCACAACGCATCGCCTGCACGACGGCACTAATCACATTGACGCCACCGTCACTGCCACCTGTGACGCGACCACGGAATTATGGAGCGTCGACATCTCGCAGCACAACTGTGTGCTAAGTCGGTAGTGTGGGTTTGCAAGTTTCAAAGAGTTTTTTGTTTTGTTTTAAGAACGTATTATATAACTTTGGACATTCTGGTAAAGACTGTGCTCACATGGTTGTCACACGTGTTTTTCATGGTGATGTTGTACCCACGCGCACTTCAGACACACTAGCGCACCAGTTGTGTTATATGCTCTGCTTGTTGCAGCGTGCAGCGCAACATCACGTGTTGCACGTTCGCATGTTCTTTTGAAAAGCACTTTTGATGTTAAAGTTTCACTGTCGTTTCAGTGTGTCCATACGGACCGACGGGCAATGCGACGTACACGCCGACATCGGCGGCCTCAACGTACTTCACGACCACAGCAGCCGCTGAAGGTTTTGTGTTTTGCGTTCAGATTTTATGTTTAGGTTTTATGTTTGGGTTTCAGGTTTATTTTTTATATTTAGGTTTATCAAGTTTTATGTTTAGGGATTATGTTTAGTGTTTACGTTTAGTCTTGTTGCTTTTGATTTTATGTTTAGGTTTTATGTTCGGGTTTTAGGTTTATTTTTTATGTTAAAGCTTTTCAGCTTTTATCTTTAGGTATTATGCTCAGGGCTTTTAGGTTTTGTCTTCAGGTATTATGTTCAGGTTTTGGGTTTAGGTTTTATGTTCTGGTAACATGTTTAGGTTTTATGTTCAGGGGCAACATACACGGCAGCATGCGGCACAACGGCCGACCATTTGCATCTCTGGGACGGCGTCGCGTTGCACACCGAGCCGGAAGAAGCGACCTGTACGGATGGCGCGTTTAACCCGAGCACAACGGGGACACTCGACTGCATACCGCGTGAGTGTTTCTGTGGCATGTTGTTGGGCAACACGAACAATTTCTTTTGTAGCCAGACCTGAAATGGCGAGACACGGTGGCCGTTCAAGGGTTTTATGTTCGTTTGACATGATTTCGTGACCTAAAATGAACGGAATCAGTGCTGATTTGTTTGTTCGAATCGAATCAGTGAATCAACAGTTCAACGCGATTCGCCATTTCTTCTCATCACCAGTATGCCTGCAACTGACGGACGGCAGCACGACGGCGCCGGACATTGACGTCTCGACGACGCTGACGCCGGCGGCGGTGGCCGGCGCGCCCGCACCGTCGGCCTTCTTCGGCGCCACCTATACGGCGTCGTGCGACTACACGACCGAACTGCTCTACCCGGACGCCGACAAAACGAAAGCGCAGAACAGCGACCGTGTGTCGACGTGTCAGAGCGATGGCACGTTCTCTATTCCGACGATCATCGACGATCAATGTCACAAGGGTGAATGGAATTATGATCTCTTTTTTGGTCCCGGTCTCGGCTTTGATTTTAAGGCGGATCAGATCAAAATGGCGTCAACGGTTTTTCGCTTGTGTTAATTTTTTTTGTGGTCGCCCGATTCGTGAATTCCGTTTTTTTAGTCCTGTGCTTCTCGGCTGACCGGACACACGTTCGTTTATGTTTATGGTGTCGATGTTTGACCTTTTCACGATGAAATTACCTAAAATACATATTGATGCTATGGCATTTTGCTCAAAAACTATCAAAGATGCCATATTTTTGCAGTTGATCGATTGCTACACTGCATGGCAGAACAAAAGTGTGCAGTACGGTTCAGCAAATGAGCGCGGTGGATGTTACCTCTCCTTACTACAATAAAAAACCAAAGCAAAAATGCACACAGATATGTATTCTTGCAGATGTGCTTTCATATTTCAGTGTGCGACTACGAAGACATTGGCAACGCGACTCACACGAACACCGGCACGTTGTTCTTGTGTGAGTACACAATTTAATTTTTTTATTTTGAAGTTATTTTTTAATGCAGTGCGGCTGTTCAAAACACAGACAGCAATGCATTCTGCCCGTGATGTTGTTGTGGTTTCGTTTTGTGCACTGAAAATAGATGGTTCATTTGATCAGCGAAAACCAAAGCGGAAGTTGGCGCGACGCAAGTGGCCAACTGCGACAAGACCTTTCAACAACTGTGGGACGGCACAGCGATCGTCGCGAAGCCGGCAACGGCCACATGCTTGGCCACCGGTCTCTGGGATGACGACACCGTGAAAGACCTCGACTGCATCAATGGTGATCAGCTTTTATCAAAAACATTGGGGGTACATATGGTGAATGTATGCAATAATTCTGGTGCACAGGTTCATGCATATGAATCAGTAAGTGCGCAAACACGTGCGTTTACAGGTGAATCTTATGCTATGCCCTTTCGCGCAATAAATTGTTATACGCCACTATTTTCTAAATTCTAAATTCATTTTCTCGAATAAGCTGATATCCAACATTTTTCCAGCGGCGCATTCATGAAGCAGCATTTACACCTAGTGACGCGTAGCTATGTGTTAAAACATAGCTATGCGTCACCAAATACTGCTTCATGAATGCGCCGGTTTTTGCAGTGTGCGAGCGTCTGACGGACGCGGACACGACGACGTCAACGGACGACGTCGACACGGCCATCGACGACAACTTCCTGCAGCTCGTCAACATTCCGGCGCCGTACGCATCGCCCGGCGCCACGTACGAGACGACGTGCGACTTTCTCGTCGCGAAACAACTGCTCGCCAACATCCCCGATGGCGTGCTGCAGGCGACGAAGCGCGTCTCGACCTGTAGGGGCACTGACGGCACCTGGTCGCTGCCGAACATACCGCTGGACTCGTGCTGGAACAGTGAGTCTTCGTGTGTGCGGTGGGGTTGGTGCTGTGCGGCACGCTGAAGGTGTCGCAAAAAGCGGCATTCATGAAACAGTATTTAGTGACGCGCAGCTGTGTTGAAACAAAAGCAAAGCGGTCACTAAATGCTGCTTCATGAATGCCCCTTAACTCGGTAAAAGACACGCACAGTCACGGAATTGAATACCCATTCATGCACGCACGCGCTCCTCACACTCATGCACTCATCCAACATGAATGATGAAGTGACGCGGTGTCGGCCGCAGTAGCATTTGATGTCCGGACTCAAAATGCCGCAGTGGGCTTGTATGAAGAATGAAACGTGTTTGTAATCTTTATTTATGCGCTGTTTTCATTTGTGATAAATGCAGAAAGTCGATCGAAAAGGGAAAGGAAATTAATTGTGCTGAAATAATTAGGATTGGATTGGTTGGGTCCATTGACTTGATTGGCAACAAAACATAGGTTTTAGGTTCTGCGACTCAATGCGTTTGCAGACGTGGTACGGAAACTAGTTTCATACTTTATAAGGCATTTAGCCGCAGTGATCCAGGCATCTTTTGGGGGCTCGAGTCACTCCACCAATTTTGAATTCCAGCGTCATGCATGAAACAGTTTACCTATCTATGCACACATAGGAGTCGCAGAACCATAATGAAAGATAGTGTATGTAATCTATAGTTTCGCATGCGCTGTATTCTGCAACAGGTTTGAAAAAACATATTTTATTTTTGTGAAAATAACGGAACGAAGTATCGTCTTAATTCATTCAGCATGCGAAGAGCACGACATCGGAAACGCGACACATACCACTGCTAATCCGGCTTCGCCAACGCAATTCAAAGTGGGCACCCGTGTGCTGCCGGGCACAGTGCAAACGGCCGACTGTCCAACCGGCACGAACATTCGTTTTGTTGTTTTTCAGTCACGTCACAAGTCACACGTCACGTCACGTCACGTCACGCTACGTCACGTCATTTTACGTCAGCCGCTACGGGCTAACAGCACAAAAAATAGTTTCAAGTGCTGCTACATTGTAAGTGGCATGTTTTTTGTAAAAGTGGAGAGACTGAGCCATACGTTCAGGGCAGCGGCTCTGGATGACGGGCGCCACGGAGACTGCAGCACCGCCGCAGACGGCCACGTGCGACACGGCGTCCGCTTGGCAACCGGCTGCGCCGCTCTTGTACAACTACAACTGTATTCAAAGTATGCGTTCTGTTGTTGTTGTTTTTTTGGAATCGAACAAGCACACGCAGACAACCATCTGCTGGAAGTGGGCACACTTGGGGTGGTCGGAACAGTGACCAATAAAAGAACCGGGTGTGAAGGCGGAGAAATGGTTTTTTCGGACTTAGAAATGAACACATTGTTCAAGCCGAGCAAAAAACGCCCTTTTTGTTGTTTTTTTGCACGACCCCTGACTGTATACATGCCGGACGCATTCTCGTCTATTTCACTGCCAAAAACTGCGCGCGCACTTGCAACATGCAGCGTGTCCGGCGCTGACGCAAGATGCGGCCACCCTGCCGGACGTGGCGCCGCCGTTCGCCGTGCCGGCCGGTGGTCTCGACACGGACGCCCGCTTCCACGTCGGCACCGAGTGGGTCGCGGGGCCGTGCGACGCCGGTTTCGTGTTGCGTACAGCAACCGGCGTCTATCAGACCGGCACGCACGTCGCCGTGTGCCAGGCGGACGGCACTTGGTCGGAGACGATTACGGACGACATGTGCGAGCCCGGTGCGTGTGCGGGGGCGCGGTTGTGTTCTCTTTGCTGTGTTCCTGACATCGTCGATCGGATATTTGTGTTGTCGTTGTTGGTGTTATGAAAAACGGTGTATAGGAGAGAAAGGTGAGTTGTTGTTGTTGTTGTTCCGTGTCGGTCCTCCATTGCTCATGCCTTTTATGTTCCTATTGATGGCCTATCGAACGCCGATCTTTCAATGTTGATGAGTCATAAACAAAACCGCTCGGTACTCAGAAAAATGCTGAACGTTCTTTTTGTTTTGATTCGTTTTCTCAATGGTTGGTGTCCACCCACATGTTACACGTCTCATGCTGAACGAACTTGTTTTGCGCAATATAAAATTTAGAAAGTCGCAATTGTACGTGTGTGAAGGGTGACCAAAAAACACGTCAACTTTCAAAACCCTTAGATCTCGCGAACTGCATAAAATGTCCAACGCTGAAAGCGCTTGCAAGCGATGCCTGCAAAGCCTTGCAGAACTCTGCGATGCAGTGACCGTTTTCTAAATCATCACGCTGCATATGGACGCCGCCGTATCATAGTAGTCGGGAGATCGAAGTGTTTTGAAAATTGACGTTTTTTGGTCGCCCCGTATATGAACGCCGCCAGTAAGTTACGCCGAATCATATTAATCGCAAGATCGAAGCGTTTTTTTATTGACGTTTTCTTGATGACCCTGTACATTTGTCGTGCGCTCAGCATGCACGGTGCCGGTGATCACGGGCAACGCCACCATCTCAACAACGGGCACCTTTGTCGACAACAACAAATTCGCGACGAAGGACGCGACGATGTCGGCGAAGTGCGCGTCGACCACCTCGGAGTACCTGATGATCACGGGCATCTCGACCGCCGACGTCTTTACGCACCCAGGCACCATCACCTGCGTCGACAACGCCGGCACAATGCAATTCGTGCATCCACTTTTCGGCCCGTTCCCGGCGACGGAGACCATCGACTGCATACAAGGTTGTTTCGTGGTCAAAGAACGTGTGTGCTTTTGCGACCGGAAATGACAACGTTACACCCATTTATGGTATCACTTATGGCAGCATTTATGGTATGGTAACATTTATGGTATGACTTATTGTATCATTTATGGAACCCACTTTTTTGGCGTGTTACCGGCGCAGTGTACAGTCGAACTCTAATTATACGGAAACAGCGTCGTCGTTGGTGATCACGTGATGCATATGCTTTCTGTGCAGAAATTGCTGTAGGGGCGGAGTTTGGTTTGCACAGAAAGCATGCATACACGTGACCACCAACCAATCAGCTGATTCCCTGTGATTTAGAGTTCGTCTGTATGTACATTTCTGCGAATCACACACATAGGCTGCCCGGATCTGACGTTCGCGACGTGCACGGCGCCGTACGTAGCAGCGACGTTCGTCGGCACGACCGATTTCGTCGGCAACACGTTGGACGTGGTGGACATCGTAACAGGCAGCGCGCACACGACGCCAGTCATCGCCATTGGCGGCTCGACCTACATACGCGACTGCGACTGGGCCAACGGCTGGCTGATGCACTGGGGCGCCGAGAACACCTGGTCAACGCTGCCACGATCCACAAACTGCCTCAGCACGGGCGCCTGGGGCGGCTCCGGCGGCAACAACAACATTCTCGATGACTGCTGTCGGCAAGGTTGTATAGCACGGCACGGACCGTTATGAACTGCTTGTCGGACCATTGGGCACTTTCGTTACGACACAGTTATGTGGCACAGACACAGACACAACGTACACGCAGCACGCACACGCACACGCACACGCACACACACACGCACATACGCACACGCACACGCACACGCACACGCACACGCACGCACACGCACGTACGCGACCACACGCACATGCACACGCACACGCACACGCACGCACACGCACGTACGCGACCACACGCACATGCACACGCACCCGCACTCACACGCACGCACACGTACGCGACCACACGCACATGCACACGCACCCGCACACGGGCACGAACACTCACATATATACGCATACGCACACGCACACGCACGCACACGTACGCGACCACACGCACATGCACACGCACACGCACTCACACGCACGCACACGTACGCGACCACACGCACATGCACACGCACACGCACTCACACGCACGCACACGTACGCGACCACACGCACATGCACACGCACACGCACACGCACACGCACGCACACGTACGCGACCACACGCACATGCACACGCACACGCACACGCACACGCACGCACACGTACGCGACCACACGCACATGCACACGCACACGCACGCACACGCACGCACACGTACGCGACCACACGCACATGCACACGCACCCGCACACGGGCACGAACACTCACATGTATACGCATACGCACACGCACACGCGCACACGTACGCGACCACACACACCCGCACACGCACACGCACGCACACGCACGCACACGCACACGCACACGGGCACGAACACTCACATGTATACGCATACGCACACGCACACGCACACGCGCACACGTACGCGACCACACGCACACGCACACGTACGCGACCACACGCACACGCACACGTACGCGACCACACGCACACGCACACGCACAGGCCAACTTTTCGTCATCTCATTGCAATGGTATGTACAATGTAGGTTGCCTCGATCCGACGCACGTCGGCAACGCCCAGTATTCACAAGGCGGTCAGTGGGAGTTCAGCAACGGCAAATGGGTGGCGAAGCCAGTCGTTGGACAGCACCGTGCAACGTGCAACTTCGCTACGGAGGTTCGTTCTTACATGTGCACTATTCTGTACGCAGAGCATAAATGTCCCAGTTGGGAATGTAGGAACTAAAGTAAACCAAAACATACCCGCACGCATGGAAAAACAAAGGGGGGGGGGGGCTTGCACACTGCTACTATTATCGTTACAGGAAGACCGGAGGCACAAAAGTTTCACGCCCTAAGGAAAACCCCACAACCGAACCAAACCCGTAAAACTTGAGCACACAACGAAGTGTCTACCGTAACCTAATTTTGAATTCCGTGAAACATTTTCCTATCCCCATGTGCAAACGCTTTGAGTCCCGGGACCAAAATAAAAGATAATAAATCGAGTTCACATTGATTAGCAGCAGCTTTAGTATCATCTTTTTGTGCAAAGGAGGCGGTGTAATGTTGATTAGATCTGTGGAAAAGCAGTGTAGCTGAAAATTGAACGCGCTGCTTCGCCCGTCGCCGTACGTCAGGTATGCACGGTAGTATGCTAAAACACGGAACCTGACGTGACGTGACGTGACGTGACGTGCCGTACAATTGTATGCGTATTACGTCAGTATAAACGGACCTATAAGCGCAAAATATGTCCGCGAATTTACACGCTAGCACGGTTGTTTTAGATGGAGTAAAGATGACAATTTTTAGGACGTGCGCGTTTTGGTGGTCCTTTTTAGCGACTTCTACAGAGTGGCGATGTGTTGTGGCCTGGCCACTACTTCTGAGCAACCTTGCAGAGATACACCTTTGCTTTTATGATATGTTGCAGCGACTGTGGTATGTGTTTTTTTAGGTGCTAAACATCGGTGCGACGGCGGCGTGTCCGTACCAAACAGCCACTCAAGTGGCCGTTTGCGACCCGGACGATGACGGCGGCGCCGACTGGGTGCCGGCCACCACGGGCACCGAGATCTGCATTAAAAGTCAGTTTTATTTATTCGGTTTTATGTTGTATGTTAAACAACAAAAAGTTGTTTTCATTCATGGTTTATATGCTGCGCCACAAAATCGACAAAGATTTATAAAGTGTTGAAATAAAACATAAATACCGTATTACCCCCCACCATTAATCCCCCCCACCAATAAACCCCCACCCCCCCCCCCGACCAGTTTCCGAATAATCCCCCACACAAAATAATCCCCATGGGGGATTATTGGAGACTGTTTGAACACATACCCAGCAGAAATTCAGTGGCTGGTTGCAGTGAAAATGATGAAATTGTGCTACCAAAGGCCCCAAATGGGTGAGTTAATAGTAATTTCATTACAAAAGGCTGTTATAAAAGGAAATTTCTATGTATAGTGGCCCTGGATAATTTGTAGTATTAGCTGATTGGCTGGTGGTTTTGCCTGAATGTCAAGTTCAAAAAAGAAATTTAATCTTTTTTATGGTTTTTTTGATTTTTGATGTGCGAGCATTTGTGAGGCAAATGGTCTTTTGCGGCCGAAGTATAGCGGCCTGAAGGATTGCGGCCTGGACGATAGCGGCCGGAGCATCGCGGCCTGGACAATGGCGGCCTGGAAGATTGCGGCCCGGGGCGATTGCGGCCTGGGAGGATTGCGGCCTAGGACAATTGCGGTGCGGGACGATTGCGGCCGAAGTATAGCGGCCTGGACGATAGCGGCCGGAGCATCGCGGCCTGGACAATAGCGGCCTGGAAGATTGCGGCCCGGAACGATTGTGGCCTGGGAAGATTGCGGCCTGGGGGGGATTGCGGCCTGGGACAATTGCGGCTCGGGGCGATTGCGGTTCACGATGTTTTCATGCTCTGTCACCTTTTCAGGTCAAATTCTAGGGGGCTGGGGGGGGGGGGCTGCCCCCAAAAATTTTTCGAATCTATCTCTATCTGGGCTCGGCGACAAGGAAAGTTGAGAATCGAAGATTTCGATTTTGGGTTCTGAGAAAAAAATTACTAATCAATGAACAAGAAGACAACTTTTAAAAAAAAATGAAACCTCGTGTGCGAGCATAACAATAGGAATAATATAACCAGTTGCGTGCGACAAAGACAATGACAAAGCACCAATATTTCGTGGGCCGCAATCGTCCCAGGCCGCAATCGTCCCTGGCCGCAATGGTCCCTGGCCGCAATCGTCCCTGGCCGCAATCGTCCCTGGCCGCAATCCTTCAGGCCGCGATCCTTCATGCCGCAATCGTCCTAGGCCGCGATCCTTCAGGCCGCTATCCTTCGGCCTCTATCTAATGGGCCGCAATCGAACGCACGCCTTTGTGAAAGCGAACAGTTGGAATTTGAGTTCGAAAATTAATGCAAAACCTTGTTTCTGATTTGGGAGGCACAGAAAAATAAAAAGCATCAGTTTTGCCGTTCCATGTCTGCCAAACTGGCTCCACAGCCATTTACAAATTTTCGAGGATGAGCAGAGGAGAAATACGATCTGGACAGTGGATCCTGGTCGCCGCCGCCGTCGTCGTTGCAAAACCAAAAATTCCGCCATCAAAACTGCTGTTTTTATTTTTCTGTCTCCCAAATCAGAAACAAGGTTTTTCACTAATTTCCCAACTCATGGGCTACAATCGTCCCGCGCCGCAATTGTCCCAGGCCGCAATCCTCCCAGGCCGCAATCCTCCCAGGCCGCAATCGCCCTGGCCCGCAATCTTTCAGGCCGCGATTGTCCAGGCCGCGATGCTCCGGCCGCTATCGTCCAGGCCGCAATCCTTCAGGCCGCTATACTTCGGCCGCAAAAGACCATTTGCCTCACAAATGCTCGCACATCAAAAATCAAAAAAAACATAAAAAAAGATTAAATTTCTTTTTTGAACTTGAAATTCAGGCAAAACCACCAGCCAATCAGCTAATACTACAAATTATCCAGGACGACTATAGAGTAGAAGTTTCTGCAACCTCTTGCCTGCCATGCAACGTATTTTTGCCATTTTTCAACAAACCCCCACCCCTAGAATTTTTTGTAAATAAACCCCCCCCACCAATAATCCCCCCCCCCACCAATAAACCCCCACCCCTAAAAGTCGCTGACGTATTAATCCCCCATGGGGGTTTATTGGGGGTAATACGGTAAAGTTGAAATAAAATGGACATAAAAATGACATCAAACGCAACACATGAACGGGGACAGGTTCCAGTGATCGTTTCTGTGTCATCTGCCGTCGTGCGTTCATAAACCATCCCGTTCTGAAAGCTGCTGCTGCATGTGCATTCATGGTTATCCTCTGCATTCACACCAGATGACGCCGTCCAGTGTATTTCGGCGTTGTTTTCCAGCGTGCCCGGTGACGGAGACCGGCAACGCGACGTACAGTCACGGCGCGGCCGACGCGTGTCAGATCATCAGCGGACGAGCGGTTCCAACGACGCCGCACGTTGCGTCGTGCGCTTCTCCGGCGCCGAATCACGATCTGATCAACACGGCGACGACGCCGTCGCTGATCACGGGTACCAGCGCGGCGCCGGCCACGCAGACGGCAACCTGCCAGGCGGACGGCACCTGGGACATCAACATCGTCAAGGTCGACTGCGTTGAATACGGTACGGCTGCAGTGAGAATTCTGTCCCGAGTGGTGTCCGCTGTGTCCGGCGGGCTGTCCGCCGTAACCTGTCCTACCTATGTGCGGTGTGCCCCGAAACTCAAAGTAACCTCATCAGTGGTTGGATTAACGATACCACCGTGGTCAGCTTTTTCAAACAGTTACAGTATTTTTATTCACGGGGTAGACAGGAGACACAGCGGGCGGACACGGACACCCGGACGCCACTTTGGACATTTTTCGATTTGAAACGTGCCATGGCGGCACCGCACTGGTGCATTTTTTGTTAGGAACTGGGAAGACACCGTGGAACGACCAGAGGACCATCGGAGGGAGTGGAAACACCATCCAACTATAATCGTGTATTTTTCATTGACAAACGTTTCCAACCTGTTTTTCCTGCGCCTATATTCCACGAAACACGCCATGTTTTTCCACACTGCGTAAGCGGGACTGCTATGGCCGTGCCAATAGTGCGGACGCAGCTGTATTGTTGTTTGAGTGCGTTTGATTTTTCCCGTTATACAGCGCATATGCGAGAGCAACATGCGTCTACACAGTCGTAACTTTATAACATATCCCATTTAGCTGATTGGTTGGAGATCCTGACGCATGCCATTCTGTGCAAACTCAGAAGCGTCGCCACAGCATGGCATGCATCACACGTGATCACCACCGGACCAACCAATCAACTGATTGGATGCATGTTATTCAACGGACGAACACACATCTCGAGTGTACATTGCTGGTGTTGCAGCGTGCGTCTTCCCGACGCTGGCGGACAGCGACGGTTGCAAGTGGAACGATCTGAACCGCGCCGTCCTCCAGAGCACGTTCGACGGCGGCAAGATGAAACTGAACGACGAGTTCCTGGTGCGCAAGGAGATGTGCGGCTTCACGTTGGCCGCCGCGAACACGGTCGCCTGCATGCTGCATGTCGACTACGTGCTGCCGGGCAAGTGGGACGAGCCGAACACGGTGACGTTGACGTGCACCGGCTACGACACGCTCACCGTACGTGCATCGTGGTTGCGTTGTGCAAAAAAACGGTTTTAAAACAAAAAAAAACGGTTTTTTTCGCTATGCCAACCCATTGCAAGAGAACCTGCAGGTTTTTTAAGTGCGCTTGTTACCTCAAGCGACATTCATGAAGCAGTATTTAGTGACGCGTAGCTGTGGTGTTAAAAAAAGCTACGTGGTTATAGTAAATACTGCTTCATGAATGCCGCTTAAGTAACCCGGCCTGTCGCATCTCAGGTACTCGGCTCACCTGAAACTGTTTTTTTGTCCTTTTTCAGTTTCCATCGACTGCTGGCACATTGACGCATGACATCGCCGGCGCGCTGCATTGCACTGCAGGTGGGAGCGCGTTTTCTTTCATCGCGACCGATATTTAAAATTTTCATTTGAAGTACGTTCCACGAAACTCTCATCGCGGGTTTCGGTGGGAAACTCACCATCCTCCTGTGGACCGGTACCCTCACCACGTGAGGGGGACGCCATGTCAAGTTCTAACAGCAAACGTCAATATACACTGGCCAAAATGCTGCGCTTTTCCGTTTCCTGTACCTTGTTTTTGCGCACAGGCGAACTCTAAATTATAGGGAATCTGCTCGTTAGTTGGTGATCATGTGATGCATTGGGCTTTCTGTGCAAACCAAACACCGCCCCCCCCCCCTCCTGCCGTGAACGACAGAAAACATGCATGCACGTGATCACCAACCAGTCAGATGATTCCCTATAATTTTGAGTTCGTCTGCATTTTCTCTGCAAAAGCTTTAAAATTACAACCTTCGTAATCTCTCGCCCCCCCTCTCCCGTAAATTTTTGGCCTTTCTATAAAGAAACGTGTACAACTAATTGCGATGGCAAAATTCCATCATTCATTCAAGCGTGCAGAGACGGAAACACGGAACAGAGCAGCAGCAACACTTTGCCAGTGTAAAAGCTCCCCACACACACACACACACGACACCAACCACACAGGCTGCCGCGATCCGACGCACGGCGGCAGTCCGGCGGCGGTGTGGTCGCACGAGGGCACCTGGAACGCTGCAGATGACATCGCCTACCCGACCGTCGGCATCCACCGGTCCACGTGCGCGTCGTTCACGAACATCGCGCTGAAGAAGCCGTGCGGATTTTTCTCGAACGGCGACCGCTGCTCCGGCACGTACTTCCTGGCGCGTCAGGACCACACGTGCAGCACGGTGGGCGCGTGGCCGTGCGGCACCGGCGGCGAGTCGTGCGTCATCAGTGAGTGTGTGTGCGTGCGCAATGCGTACACGCCAAAAACAAGAGCGATATGATTGGTTTCGTGTAATACAGTGTGCACGAATAAATAAGGTATTGTGGATTTATTCAAACGTGTCCGGACTAACGTGATGTCATTTTATTTAAAAAACGCCCGTTTGTCAAAGTACAGGCACTAAAATTTCAGTTTGGTGTGACTGATTCCGACATTCCACCATTTGTTTACGGGAAGAAATCGGCTATACGGATAGTCTGGTTTGCGGTGAACGACAAGCGCATGTTTTGTGGCACATGACGTCATTTCAGTGGGACGCGTTTAAAAAAATAGGCCATAGCCCTTGTATTCTCCAATCCATCAAGGCGGGATCAGTCGCAGACTAGGAGCTGTCTTTTTCAAGAATACCAAGATAACTTCCAATCGTTTGAGCAAGGAGATATGAACAGAGAGAACGTAGAATCAAGAATGTAGCAACGGTGCGGAATTGACTCACATATCTCCTTTTTATTAATTTTTCCGCTCCTTGCACTCTAAAAACGAGAACATTCGTAAAATAGCTGATCTGGAACGTAAACTGTACAGTACGATCCATTGTGGTGCAACAGAAATTGTGTGAATACTGAAATTGAACGCTGCCCGGCTCCGAGGGCTCCCCTCTTCTCGTGTTGAAAAATATATCGCGTTGTCGTGTTATGGCATCGTATTCGGGCTGTGGTGATATGGTCAGAAGAGAAGGAAACAAACAAAGCATTGGACACGTGTGCGGCGTGTTTCAAACATTTGTGGATCCCAAAGAACAAACACAAGAATTTACAAACACAATAAACGAACACTTTTTGCTGTGTTTCCTCATTGCTCACAGCTATAACACACAGTCGCCACAAACACACAGGCACTTGTGTGTGTGTGTGTGTGTGTGTGTGTGTGTGTTTGTATATTTGTAACCGCGCAGTATATAGGTGGTAAATGTGTCTTGCAAATAATATTAGCTGTTGTGTGAAACAGTGCGGAAAACGGTCCATGCTGAACAAAAAATTTCAAAGTGGTGTCCTGTACGCCGTCGTGTCCTGTCACGCGTGATGTAACCGAAACTGTCCCGAACTAAAACTAACTCATCAACAGTGCGTAGCAAAACGGTGCCCTCGGCTCTTTTATGTAGCAACTTTTTTCCGTGTACATGTCACCGCGACGGACATATCGCGGCGTACAGGACACCGGACACCATGTTGGATATTTTTATTTAGCATGGTTATGTGAATGTGACACACGTTTTTTAGCAGCAATCGGAAGAACATCGATACCAGTTCGTTTCAGCTAACATTGATACCAATTCGTTTCAGTTTTTATCAAGCATTATTAAATTGGAAGTGCATGGACAAAAAGCTACAAGATATATGTACGGTGATACAAAATTACAGGTCAACTTCAGTTTGATTGGGCACATAATTGTCCCAAAACTTTAGGGCGCCGCCAAGCAATTGTAATCGGCCACATCGATCGGATCCCAGTTGCCGTTCGTGCAGGTTGCCGTAACGAACGGTAATTGAACACCTGAGTAAGGAAACAGGATTCGCTGGCAGAGTTTTCAGACCAATCAATCATACATAGATAGAGATACATGTACAAACAGAAAATCGCAATCATAAATCAGCTCAATACAACATGTTATCAATGTTTCCAATGGCGGTCAACCAAAGAATAAATAATCGACATTTGGTTTCTCTTGCGGCGTCGAGTTGGTTTGACCAAGCAGGCTTTTGTGCTGTTTTATTGATTTTTCCACACACGTTTCCAAGTTTTCATAACAATCTCATTTGATTTGTTGTTTTATGATTCATGTTCCACATTGTACATACCGTGAAGTCTTGCATACATGTATATAAGGTCTCCTTATATAAATTTGAAAATCGAAAATTTTCGAAAAAAGTGGAATTTTGTGTGACAACCTTATAAGTGAGAGGAGGTCTTATAAAGCAAAGATTAACAAATGCTGGGCCTTATAAACGGGGTGGGATTTCGACAAAGACAAATTTTTGAATTTCTTGGTTTTCGGTCGTGTGACACTCCGTTCACTATTGGGTGGGGGTCTTATAAGTGAGAAGAACCTTATATGCAAGACTTGACGGTATATCTGATTTGTGAACGGTACAAGCAATATGCTGCTGCCGACCGTCAGCACTGGTGGTGGTTGCCCCGGTGACCGGGTTGCTCAGAGTGTCGGTCACAGCGGTGCATGACGCCGTGTACTTGCCGCCGGGCGCCACCAGAGTCGCAGACACCTGCTCACAATTGCCGGGGCTGTACGTGGCGTTGCCGCGCTCCGCCTTTGCGCATGCTGTAAAATTAGAGCAAACACAAATTGCTGTAGAGTCGTACAAACGTGCGTTGTGTCATATCTTTCACATATCCTCATCTGCGCTAACCGCTCGCATACAAACATGCCTGCAAATGTCACACTACATGCGCCATTGACATACGGTATGGCCGGTTAAACATGGCAGCTTTTTTCAGGGTGCAAGGAGCGCGCGAATTTTGAATGAAAGAAAAAAGACGTTCATAAACTGAATTGTGTGCCAAATTTGTCGCGTTTTTTTTAAACTAATGGATTGTCCGCGCTATTCTGTTCATTCTTTATCCCTTGTACACATGATTGGGAATTACGTTGGCTTTCTTGAAAAAGACAACTCCTAGTCTGCGGCTGATCCCGCCTTGATGGACTGCCTCATTTATTCGGCCATACTGTATGCGTAAACGGCACACACAGCCACACACGCTGTGTCACAATGGTTTGTTTGTTTTGCCGGCGAGCCTCTCTCTGCTGACCAATCAGCGTACAGCCCGAAAACGTTGCGATAACACGACAACGCGATATGTTGTTGCAACACCGGCCCGGGAAAACGCTTCCGAGCTTCAGCAGTGAGTCTTGCCCTCGGAGCCGAGGCAGCGCTCAATTTCAGTTCACACGTTCTGTTGCACCACAATGGATCGTACTGAACCAGCTACGTTCGCAGAGCAGCTATGGTACGGAATGGTCGAGTTTTTTCAGAGTGCAAGGAGCGCGCAAAATTTAAATAAAAAAAGTTCAGAAATCTAATAATTGTGAGTCAATTCTGACCGTGCTTTCTTGATTCTTCGTGCTCTCTGTTCATTCTTTCTCCCTTGCACAAACGATTGGAAGTTATCTTGGTATTCTTGAAAAAGACAGCTCCTAGTCTGCGACTGATCCCGCCTTGATGGATTGGAGAATACAAGGGCTATGGCCTATTTTTTTAAACGCGTCCCACTGAAATGACGTCATGTGCCACAAAACATGCGCTTGTCGTTCACCGCAAACCAGACTATCCGTTTAGCCGATTTCTTCCCGTAAACAAATGGTGAATGTCGAATCAGTCACACCAAACTGAAATTTTAGTGCCTGTACTTTGACAAACGGGCGTTTTTAAATAAAATGACATCACGTTAGTCCGGACACGTTTGAATAAATCCACAATACCTTATTTATTCGTCCACACTGTATTACACGACACCAATCATTATCGCTCTTGTTTTTGGCGTACACACACACACTCACTGATGACGCACGACTCGCCGCCGGTGCCGCACGGCCACGCGCCCACCGTGCTGCACGTGTGGTCCTGACGCGCCAGGAAGTACGTGCCGGAGCAGCGGTCGCCGTTCGAGAAAAATCCGCACGGCTTCTTCAGCGCGATGTTCGTGAACGACGCGCACGTGGACCGGTGGATGCCGACGGTCGGGTAGGCGATGTCATCTGCAGCGTTCCAGGTGCCCTCGTGCGACCACACCGCCGCCGGACTGCCGCCGTGCGTCGGATCGCGGCAGCCTGTGTGTTTGGTGTCGTGTGTGTGTGTGTGTGGGGAACTTTTTACACTGGCAAAGTGTTGCTGCTGCTCTGTTCCGTGTTTCCGTCTCTGCACGCTTGAATGAATGATGGAATTTTGCCATCGCAATTAGTTGTACACGTTTCTTTATAGAAAGGCCAAAAATTTACGGGAGAGGGGGGCGAGAGATTACGAAGGTTGTAATTTTAAAGCTTTTGCAGAGAAAATGCAGACGAACTCAAAATTATAGGGAATCATCTGACTGGTTGGCGATCACGTGCATGCATGTTTTCTGTCGTTCACGGCAGGCTATGGGGGGGGGGGGCGGTGTTTGGTTTGCACAGAAAGCCCAATGCATCACATGATCACCAACTAACGAGCAGATTCCCTATAATTTAGAGTTCGCCTGTGCGCAAAAACAAGGTACAGGAAACGGAAAAGCGCAGCATTTTGGCCAGTGTATATTGACGTTTGCTGTTAGAACTTGACATGGCGTCCCCCTCACGTGGTGAGGGTACCGGTCCACAGGAGGATGGTGAGTTTCCCACCGAAACCCGCGATGAGAGTTTCGTGGAACGTACTTCAAATGAAAATTTTAAATATCGGTCGCGATGAAAGAAAACGCGCTCCCACCTGCAGTGCAATGCAGCGCGCCGGCGATGTCATGCGTCAATGTGCCAGCAGTCGATGGAAACTGAAAAAGGACAAAAAAACAGTTTCAGGTGAGCCGAGTACCTGAGATGCGACAGGCCGGGTTACTTAAGCGGCATTCATGAAGCAGTATTTACTATAACCACGTAGCTTTTTTTAACACCACAGCTACGCGTCACTAAATACTGCTTCATGAATGTCGCTTGAGGTAACAAGCGCACTTAAAAAACCTGCAGGTTCTCTTGCAATGGGTTGGCATAGCGAAAAAAACCGTTTTTTTGTTTTAAAACCGTTTTTTTGCACAACGCAACCACGATGCACGTACGGTGAGCGTGTCGTAGCCGGTGCACGTCAACGTCACCGTGTTCGGCTCGTCCCACTTGCCCGGCAGCACGTAGTCGACATGCAGCATGCAGGCGACCGTGTTCGCGGCGGCCAACGTGAAGCCGCACATCTCCTTGCGCACCAGGAACTCGTCGTTCAGTTTCATCTTGCCGCCGTCGAACGTGCTCTGGAGGACGGCGCGGTTCAGATCGTTCCACTTGCAACCGTCGCTGTCCGCCAGCGTCGGGAAGACGCACGCTGCAACACCAGCAATGTACACTCGAGATGTGTGTTCGTCCGTTGAATAACATGCATCCAATCAGTTGATTGGTTGGTCCGGTGTGATCACGTGTGATGCATGCCATGCTGTGGCGACGCTTCTGAGTTTGCACAGAATGGCATGCGTCAGGATCTCCAACCAATCAGCTAAATGGGATATGTTATAAAGTTACGACTGTGTAGACGCATGTTGCTCTCGCATATGCGCTGTATAACGGGAAAAATCAAACGCACTCAAACAACAATACAGCTGCGTCCGCACTATTGGCACGGCCATAGCAGTCCCGCTTACGCAGTGTGGAAAAACATGGCGTGTTTCGTGGAATATAGGCGCAGGAAAAACAGGTTGGAAACGTTTGTCAATGAAAAATACACGATTATAGTTGGATGGTGTTTCCACTCCCTCCGATGGTCCTCTGGTCGTTCCACGGTGTCTTCCCAGTTCCTAACAAAAAATGCACCAGTGCGGTGCCGCCATGGCACGTTTCAAATCGAAAAATGTCCAAAGTGGCGTCCGGGTGTCCGTGTCCGCCCGCTGTGTCTCCTGTCTACCCCGTGAATAAAAATACTGTAACTGTTTGAAAAAGCTGACCACGGTGGTATCGTTAATCCAACCACTGATGAGGTTACTTTGAGTTTCGGGGCACACCGCACATAGGTAGGACAGGTTACGGCGGACAGCCCGCCGGACACAGCGGACACCACTCGGGACAGAATTCTCACTGCAGCCGTACCGTATTCAACGCAGTCGACCTTGACGATGTTGATGTCCCAGGTGCCGTCCGCCTGGCAGGTTGCCGTCTGCGTGGCCGGCGCCGCGCTGGTACCCGTGATCAGCGACGGCGTCGTCGCCGTGTTGATCAGATCGTGATTCGGCGCCGGAGACGCGCACGACGCAACGTGCGGCGTCGTTGGAACCGCTCGTCCGCTGATGATCTGACACGCGTCGGCCGCGCCGTGACTGTACGTCGCGTTGCCGGTCTCCGTCACCGGGCACGCTGGAAAACAACGCCGAAATACACTGGACGGCGTCATCTGGTGTGAATGCAGAGGATAACCATGAATGCACATGCAGCAGCAGCTTTCAGAACGGGATGGTTTATGAACGCACGACGGCAGATGACACAGAAACGATCACTGGAACCTGTCCCCGTTCATGTGTTGCGTTTGATGTCATTTTTATGTCCATTTTATTTCAACTTTACCGTATTACCCCCAATAAACCCCCATGGGGGATTAATACGTCAGCGACTTTTAGGGGTGGGGGTTTATTGGTGGGGGGGGATTATTGGTGGGGGGGTTTATTTACAAAAAATTCTAGGGGTGGGGGTTTGTTGAAAAATGGCAAAAATACATTGCATGGCAGGCAAGAGGTTGCAGAAACTTCTACTCTATAGTCGTCCTGGATAATTTGTAGTATTAGCTGATTGGCTGGTGGTTTTGCCTGAATTTCAAGTTCAAAAAAGAAATTTAATCTTTTTTTATGGTTTTTTTTTGATTTTTGATTTGCGAGCATTTGTGAGGCAAATGGTCTTTTGCGGCCGAAGTATAGCGGCCTGAAGGATTGCGGCCTGGACGATAGCGGCCGGAGCATCGCGGCCTGGACAATCGCGGCCTGAAAGATTGCGGGCCAGGGCGATTGCGGCCTGGGAGGATTGCGGCCTGGGAGGATTGCGGCCTGGGACAATTGCGGCGCGGGACGATTGTAGCCCATGAGTTGGGAAATTAGTGAAAAACCTTGTTTCTGATTTGGGAGACAGAAAAATAAAAACAGCAGTTTTGATGGCGGAATTTTTGGTTTTGCAACGACGACGGCGGCGGCGACCAGGATCCACTGTCCAGATCGTATTTCTCCTCTGCTCATCCTCGAAAATTTGTAAATGGC
Source organism: Theristus sp. LFF4_11 (assembly GCA_030248135.1). Lineage (NCBI taxonomy): Eukaryota > Metazoa > Nematoda > Chromadorea > Monhysterida > Xyalidae > Theristus > Theristus sp. LFF4_11. Next base: position 29,850 of record JASANC010001159.1, on the reverse strand, counting down.
TGTGGAGCCAGTTTGGCAGACATGGAACGGCAAAACTGATGCTTTTTATTTTTCTGTGCCTCCCAAATCAGAAACAAGGTTTTGCATTAATTTTCGAACTCAAATTCCAACTGTTCGCTTTCACAAAGGCGTGCGTTCGATTGCGGCCCATTAGATAGAGGCCGAAGGATAGCGGCCTGAAGGATCGCGGCCTAGGACGATTGCGGCATGAAGGATCGCGGCCTGAAGGATTGCGGCCAGGGACGATTGCGGCCAGGGACGATTGCGGCCAGGGACCATTGCGGCCAGGGACGATTGCGGCCTGGGACGATTGCGGCCCACGAAATATTGGTGCTTTGTCATTGTCTTTGTCGCACGCAACTGGTTATATTATTCCTATTGTTATGCTCGCACACGAGGTTTCATTTTTTTTTTAAAGTTGTCTTCTTGTTCATTGATTAGTAATTTTTTTCTTAGAACCCAAAATCGAAATCTTCGATTCTCAACTTTCCTTGTCGCCGAGCCCAGATAGAGATAGATTCGAAAAAATTTTGGGGGCAGCCCCCCCCCCCCCAGCCCCCTAGAATTTGACCTGAAAAGGTGACAAAGCATGAAAACATCGTGAACCGCAATCGCCCCGAGCCGCAATTGTCCCAGGCCGCAATCCCCCCCAGGCCGCAATCTTCCCAGGCCACAATCGTTCCGGGCCGCAATCTTCCAGGCCGCTATTGTCCAGGCCGCGATGCTCCGGCCGCTATCGTCCAGGCCGCTATACTTCGGCCGCAATCGTCCCGCACCGCAATTGTCCTAGGCCGCAATCCTCCCAGGCCGCAATCGCCCCGGGCCGCAATCTTCCAGGCCGCCATTGTCCAGGCCGCAATGCTCCGGCCGCTATCGTCCAGGCCGCAATCCTTCAGGCCGCTATACTTCGGCCGCAAAAGACCATTTGCCTCACAAATGCTCGCACATCAAAAATCAAAAAACCATAAAAAAGATTAAATTTCTTTTTTGAACTTGACATTCAGGCAAAACCACCAGCCAATCAGCTAATACTACAAATTATCCAGGGCCACTATACATAGAAATTTTCTTTTATAACAGCCTTTTGTAATGAAATTACTATTAACTCACCCATTTGGGGCCTTTGGTAGCACAATTTCATCATTTTCACTGCAACCAGCCACTGAATTCGCTGGGTATGTGTTTCAAACAGGTCTCCAATAATCCCCCATGGGGGATTATTTTGTGTGGGGGGGATTATTCGGAAACTGGTCGGGGGGTGGGGGTTTATTGGTGGGGGGGATTAATGGTGGGGGGGTTTAATGGGGGTAATACGGTATTTATGTTTTATTTCAACACTTTATAAATCTTTGTCGATTTTGTGGCGCAGCATATAAACCATGAATGAAAACAACTTTTTGTTGTTTCACATACAACATAAAACCGAATAAATAAAACTGACTTTTAATGCAGATCTCGGTGCCCGTGGTGGCCGGCACCCAGTCGGCGCCGCCGTCATCGTCCGGGTCGCAAACGGCCACTTGAGTGGCTGTTTGGTACGGACACGCCGCCGTCGCACCGATGTTTAGCACCTAAAAAAACACATACCACAGTCGCTGCAACATATCATAAAAGCAAAGGTGTATCTCTGCAAGGTTGCTCAGAAGTAGTGGCCAGGCCACAACACATCGCCACTCTGTAGAAGTCGCTAAACAGGACCACCAAAACGCGCACGGCCTAAAAATTGTCATCTTTACTCCATCTAAAACAACCGTGCTAGCGTGTAAATTCGCGGACATATTTTGCGCTTATAGGTCCGTTTATACTGACGTAATACGCATACAATTGTACGGCACGTCACGTCACGTCACGTCACGTCAGGTTCCGTGTTTTAGCATACTACCGTGCATACCTGACGTACGGCGACGGGCGAAGCAGCGCGTTCAATTTTCAGCTACACTGCTTTTCCACAGATCTAATCAACATTACACCGCCTCCTTTGCACAAAAAGATGATACTAAAGCTGCTGCTAATCAATGTGAACTCGATTTATTATCTTTTATTTTGGTCCCGGGACTCAAAGCGTTTGCACATGGGGATAGGAAAATGTTTCACGGAATTCAAAATTAGGTTACGGTAGACACTTCGTTGTGTGCTCAAGTTTTACGGGTTTGGTTCGGTTGTGGGGTTTTCCTTAGGGCGTGAAACTTTTGTGCCTCCGGTCTTCCTGTAACGATAATAGTAGCAGTGTGCAAGCCCCCCCCCCCTTTGTTTTTCCATGCGTGCGGGTATGTTTTGGTTTACTTTAGTTCCTACATTCCCAACTGGGACATTTATGCTCTGCGTACAGAATAGTGCACATGTAAGAACGAACCTCCGTAGCGAAGTTGCACGTTGCACGGTGCTGTCCAACGACTGGCTTCGCCACCCATTTGCCGTTGCTGAACTCCCACTGACCGCCTTGTGAATACTGGGCGTTGCCGACGTGCGTCGGATCGAGGCAACCTACATTGTACATACCATTGCAATGAGATGACGAAAAGTTGGCCTGTGCGTGTGCGTGTGCGTGTGCGTGTGGTCGCGTACGTGTGCGTGTGCGTGTGGTCGCGTACGTGTGCGCGTGTGCGTGTGCGTGTGCGTATGCGTATACATGTGAGTGTTCGTGCCCGTGTGCGTGTGCGTGTGCGTGCGTGTGCGTGCGTGTGCGTGTGCGGGTGTGTGTGGTCGCGTACGTGTGCGCGTGTGCGTGTGCGTATGCGTATACATGTGAGTGTTCGTGCCCGTGTGCGGGTGCGTGTGCATGTGCGTGTGGTCGCGTACGTGTGCGTGCGTGTGCGTGCGTGTGCGTGTGCATGTGCGTGTGGTCGCGTACGTGTGCGTGCGTGTGCGTGTGCGTGTGCGTGTGCGTGTGCGTGTGCATGTGCGTGTGGTCGCGTACGTGTGCGTGCGTGTGAGTGCGTGTGCGTGTGCATGTGCGTGTGGTCGCGTACGTGTGCGTGCGTGTGCGTGTGCGTATGCGTATATATGTGAGTGTTCGTGCCCGTGTGCGGGTGCGTGTGCATGTGCGTGTGATCGCGTACGTGCGTGTGCGTGCGTGTGCGTGTGCGTGTGCGTGTGCGTATGTGCGTGTGCGTGTGGTCGTGTGCGTGTGCGTGTGCGCGTGCGTGTGCGTGTGCGTGTGCGTGTGCGTGCTGCGTGTACGTTGTGTCTGTGTCTGTGCCACATAACTGTGTCGTAACGAAAGTGCCCAATGGTCCGACAAGCAGTTCATAACGGTCCGTGCCGTGCTATACAACCTTGCCGACAGCAGTCATCGAGAATGTTGTTGTTGCCGCCGGAGCCGCCCCAGGCGCCCGTGCTGAGGCAGTTTGTGGATCGTGGCAGCGTTGACCAGGTGTTCTCGGCGCCCCAGTGCATCAGCCAGCCGTTGGCCCAGTCGCAGTCGCGTATGTAGGTCGAGCCGCCAATGGCGATGACTGGCGTCGTGTGCGCGCTGCCTGTTACGATGTCCACCACGTCCAACGTGTTGCCGACGAAATCGGTCGTGCCGACGAACGTCGCTGCTACGTACGGCGCCGTGCACGTCGCGAACGTCAGATCCGGGCAGCCTATGTGTGTGATTCGCAGAAATGTACATACAGACGAACTCTAAATCACAGGGAATCAGCTGATTGGTTGGTGGTCACGTGTATGCATGCTTTCTGTGCAAACCAAACTCCGCCCCTACAGCAATTTCTGCACAGAAAGCATATGCATCACGTGATCACCAACGACGACGCTGTTTCCGTATAATTAGAGTTCGACTGTACACTGCGCCGGTAACACGCCAAAAAAGTGGGTTCCATAAATGATACAATAAGTCATACCATAAATGTTACCATACCATAAATGCTGCCATAAGTGATACCATAAATGGGTGTAACGTTGTCATTTCCGGTCGCAAAAGCACACACGTTCTTTGACCACGAAACAACCTTGTATGCAGTCGATGGTCTCCGTCGCCGGGAACGGGCCGAAAAGTGGATGCACGAATTGCATTGTGCCGGCGTTGTCGACGCAGGTGATGGTGCCTGGGTGCGTAAAGACGTCGGCGGTCGAGATGCCCGTGATCATCAGGTACTCCGAGGTGGTCGACGCGCACTTCGCCGACATCGTCGCGTCCTTCGTCGCGAATTTGTTGTTGTCGACAAAGGTGCCCGTTGTTGAGATGGTGGCGTTGCCCGTGATCACCGGCACCGTGCATGCTGAGCGCACGACAAATGTACAGGGTCATCAAGAAAACGTCAATAAAAAAACGCTTCGATCTTGCGATTAATATGATTCGGCGTAACTTACTGGCGGCGTTCATATACGGGGCGACCAAAAAACGTCAATTTTCAAAACACTTCGATCTCCCGACTACTATGATACGGCGGCGTCCATATGCAGCGTGATGATTTAGAAAACGGTCACTGCATCGCAGAGTTCTGCAAGGCTTTGCAGGCATCGCTTGCAAGCGCTTTCAGCGTTGGACATTTTATGCAGTTCGCGAGATCTAAGGGTTTTGAAAGTTGACGTGTTTTTTGGTCACCCTTCACACACGTACAATTGCGACTTTCTAAATTTTATATTGCGCAAAACAAGTTCGTTCAGCATGAGACGTGTAACATGTGGGTGGACACCAACCATTGAGAAAACGAATCAAAACAAAAAGAACGTTCAGCATTTTTCTGAGTACCGAGCGGTTTTGTTTATGACTCATCAACATTGAAAGATCGGCGTTCGATAGGCCATCAATAGGAACATAAAAGGCATGAGCAATGGAGGACCGACACGGAACAACAACAACAACAACTCACCTTTCTCTCCTATACACCGTTTTTCATAACACCAACAACGACAACACAAATATCCGATCGACGATGTCAGGAACACAGCAAAGAGAACACAACCGCGCCCCCGCACACGCACCGGGCTCGCACATGTCGTCCGTAATCGTCTCCGACCAAGTGCCGTCCGCCTGGCACACGGCGACGTGCGTGCCGGTCTGATAGACGCCGGTTGCTGTACGCAACACGAAACCGGCGTCGCACGGCCCCGCGACCCACTCGGTGCCGACGTGGAAGCGGGCGTCCGTGTCGAGACCACCGGCCGGCACGGCGAACGGCGGCGCCACGTCCGGCAGGGTGGCCGCATCTTGCGTCAGCGCCGGACACGCTGCATGTTGCAAGTGCGCGCGCAGTTTTTGGCAGTGAAATAGACGAGAATGCGTCCGGCATGTATACAGTCAGGGGTCGTGCAAAAAAACAACAAAAAGGGCGTTTTTTGCTCGGCTTGAACAATGTGTTCATTTCTAAGTCCGAAAAAACCATTTCTCCGCCTTCACACCCGGTTCTTTTATTGGTCACTGTTCCGACCACCCCAAGTGTGCCCACTTCCAGCAGATGGTTGTCTGCGTGTGCTTGTTCGATTCCAAAAAAACAACAACAACAGAACGCATACTTTGAATACAGTTGTAGTTGTACAAGAGCGGCGCAGCCGGTTGCCAAGCGGACGCCGTGTCGCACGTGGCCGTCTGCGGCGGTGCTGCAGTCTCCGTGGCGCCCGTCATCCAGAGCCGCTGCCCTGAACGTATGGCTCAGTCTCTCCACTTTTACAAAAAACATGCCACTTACAATGTAGCAGCACTTGAAACTATTTTTTGTGCTGTTAGCCCGTAGCGGCTGACGTAAAATGACGTGACGTAGCGTGACGTGACGTGACGTGACGTGTGACTTGTGACGTGACTGAAAAACAACAAAACGAATGTTCGTGCCGGTTGGACAGTCGGCCGTTTGCACTGTGCCCGGCAGCACACGGGTGCCCACTTTGAATTGCGTTGGCGAAGCCGGATTAGCAGTGGTATGTGTCGCGTTTCCGATGTCGTGCTCTTCGCATGCTGAATGAATTAAGACGATACTTCGTTCCGTTATTTTCACAAAAATAAAATATGTTTTTTCAAACCTGTTGCAGAATACAGCGCATGCGAAACTATAGATTACATACACTATCTTTCATTATGGTTCTGCGACTCCTATGTGTGCATAGATAGGTAAACTGTTTCATGCATGACGCTGGAATTCAAAATTGGTGGAGTGACTCGAGCCCCCAAAAGATGCCTGGATCACTGCGGCTAAATGCCTTATAAAGTATGAAACTAGTTTCCGTACCACGTCTGCAAACGCATTGAGTCGCAGAACCTAAAACCTATGTTTTGTTGCCAATCAAGTCAATGGACCCAACCAATCCAATCCTAATTATTTCAGCACAATTAATTTCCTTTCCCTTTTCGATCGACTTTCTGCATTTATCACAAATGAAAACAGCGCATAAATAAAGATTACAAACACGTTTCATTCTTCATACAAGCCCACTGCGGCATTTTGAGTCCGGACATCAAATGCTACTGCGGCCGACACCGCGTCACTTCATCATTCATGTTGGATGAGTGCATGAGTGTGAGGAGCGCGTGCGTGCATGAATGGGTATTCAATTCCGTGACTGTGCGTGTCTTTTACCGAGTTAAGGGGCATTCATGAAGCAGCATTTAGTGACCGCTTTGCTTTTTGTTTCAACACAGCTGCGCGTCACTAAATACTGTTTCATGAATGCCGCTTTTTGCGACACCTTCAGCGTGCCGCACAGCACCAACCCCACCGCACACACGAAGACTCACTGTTCCAGCACGAGTCCAGCGGTATGTTCGGCAGCGACCAGGTGCCGTCAGTGCCCCTACAGGTCGAGACGCGCTTCGTCGCCTGCAGCACGCCATCGGGGATGTTGGCGAGCAGTTGTTTCGCGACGAGAAAGTCGCACGTCGTCTCGTACGTGGCGCCGGGCGATGCGTACGGCGCCGGAATGTTGACGAGCTGCAGGAAGTTGTCGTCGATGGCCGTGTCGACGTCGTCCGTTGACGTCGTCGTGTCCGCGTCCGTCAGACGCTCGCACACTGCAAAAACCGGCGCATTCATGAAGCAGTATTTGGTGACGCATAGCTATGTTTTAACACATAGCTACGCGTCACTAGGTGTAAATGCTGCTTCATGAATGCGCCGCTGGAAAAATGTTGGATATCAGCTTATTCGAGAAAATGAATTTAGAATTTAGAAAATAGTGGCGTATAACAATTTATTGCGCGAAAGGGCATAGCATAAGATTCACCTGTAAACGCACGTGTTTGCGCACTTACTGATTCATATGCATGAACCTGTGCACCAGAATTATTGCATACATTCACCATATGTACCCCCAATGTTTTTGATAAAAGCTGATCACCATTGATGCAGTCGAGGTCTTTCACGGTGTCGTCATCCCAGAGACCGGTGGCCAAGCATGTGGCCGTTGCCGGCTTCGCGACGATCGCTGTGCCGTCCCACAGTTGTTGAAAGGTCTTGTCGCAGTTGGCCACTTGCGTCGCGCCAACTTCCGCTTTGGTTTTCGCTGATCAAATGAACCATCTATTTTCAGTGCACAAAACGAAACCACAACAACATCACGGGCAGAATGCATTGCTGTCTGTGTTTTGAACAGCCGCACTGCATTAAAAAATAACTTCAAAATAAAAAAATTAAATTGTGTACTCACACAAGAACAACGTGCCGGTGTTCGTGTGAGTCGCGTTGCCAATGTCTTCGTAGTCGCACACTGAAATATGAAAGCACATCTGCAAGAATACATATCTGTGTGCATTTTTGCTTTGGTTTTTTATTGTAGTAAGGAGAGGTAACATCCACCGCGCTCATTTGCTGAACCGTACTGCACACTTTTGTTCTGCCATGCAGTGTAGCAATCGATCAACTGCAAAAATATGGCATCTTTGATAGTTTTTGAGCAAAATGCCATAGCATCAATATGTATTTTAGGTAATTTCATCGTGAAAAGGTCAAACATCGACACCATAAACATAAACGAACGTGTGTCCGGTCAGCCGAGAAGCACAGGACTAAAAAAACGGAATTCACGAATCGGGCGACCACAAAAAAAATTAACACAAGCGAAAAACCGTTGACGCCATTTTGATCTGATCCGCCTTAAAATCAAAGCCGAGACCGGGACCAAAAAAGAGATCATAATTCCATTCACCCTTGTGACATTGATCGTCGATGATCGTCGGAATAGAGAACGTGCCATCGCTCTGACACGTCGACACACGGTCGCTGTTCTGCGCTTTCGTTTTGTCGGCGTCCGGGTAGAGCAGTTCGGTCGTGTAGTCGCACGACGCCGTATAGGTGGCGCCGAAGAAGGCCGACGGTGCGGGCGCGCCGGCCACCGCCGCCGGCGTCAGCGTCGTCGAGACGTCAATGTCCGGCGCCGTCGTGCTGCCGTCCGTCAGTTGCAGGCATACTGGTGATGAGAAGAAATGGCGAATCGCGTTGAACTGTTGATTCACTGATTCGATTCGAACAAACAAATCAGCACTGATTCCGTTCATTTTAGGTCACGAAATCATGTCAAACGAACATAAAACCCTTGAACGGCCACCGTGTCTCGCCATTTCAGGTCTGGCTACAAAAGAAATTGTTCGTGTTGCCCAACAACATGCCACAGAAACACTCACGCGGTATGCAGTCGAGTGTCCCCGTTGTGCTCGGGTTAAACGCGCCATCCGTACAGGTCGCTTCTTCCGGCTCGGTGTGCAACGCGACGCCGTCCCAGAGATGCAAATGGTCGGCCGTTGTGCCGCATGCTGCCGTGTATGTTGCCCCTGAACATAAAACCTAAACATGTTACCAGAACATAAAACCTAAACCCAAAACCTGAACATAATACCTGAAGACAAAACCTAAAAGCCCTGAGCATAATACCTAAAGATAAAAGCTGAAAAGCTTTAACATAAAAAATAAACCTAAAACCCGAACATAAAACCTAAACATAAAATCAAAAGCAACAAGACTAAACGTAAACACTAAACATAATCCCTAAACATAAAACTTGATAAACCTAAATATAAAAAATAAACCTGAAACCCAAACATAAAACCTAAACATAAAATCTGAACGCAAAACACAAAACCTTCAGCGGCTGCTGTGGTCGTGAAGTACGTTGAGGCCGCCGATGTCGGCGTGTACGTCGCATTGCCCGTCGGTCCGTATGGACACACTGAAACGACAGTGAAACTTTAACATCAAAAGTGCTTTTCAAAAGAACATGCGAACGTGCAACACGTGATGTTGCGCTGCACGCTGCAACAAGCAGAGCATATAACACAACTGGTGCGCTAGTGTGTCTGAAGTGCGCGTGGGTACAACATCACCATGAAAAACACGTGTGACAACCATGTGAGCACAGTCTTTACCAGAATGTCCAAAGTTATATAATACGTTCTTAAAACAAAACAAAAAACTCTTTGAAACTTGCAAACCCACACTACCGACTTAGCACACAGTTGTGCTGCGAGATGTCGACGCTCCATAATTCCGTGGTCGCGTCACAGGTGGCAGTGACGGTGGCGTCAATGTGATTAGTGCCGTCGTGCAGGCGATGCGTTGTGAAATCACACGTCACCGACTGCGTTTGCCCGCCAGGCGCCTCGGTGCCAGCGACGCCAGCTGGCGAGTAAGTGGCGTTGCCGTTCTCGGCCGGATACTCGCACGTCGCTGCAAGCAGAAGTTCACCAAGATGAGCTTTTTCTTCTCACAAAAAAACATGATCATGTTCACTGCAAAAACGGGACTACAACTACACTGTTATTGTTGCTAAAAATTGCGTTCATATGATTATAATAACGCAATAAAATATTTTTATACTAATAAATAGGTAATAGCCACTTTAGTATTGCCGCTTTCTCAGTCAACAATTAATTGTTGTTCACAGAAAAAAAACATTATTTCGACTGGTCCGAAGGGCGACTTTCTGAACATTACAAATCGTTATCAGTAAAAGTTGACGTCTTGAGAGTTTCTGTTGCTGAAGATGGACTGATTTGTTCCAATTCAATTGTTCTGAACACGCTCTCTCAACGTGTGATGAAGATCACCCATTCGAAACTGTGTTTTTTTCGTGAGTTGCAAAAAAACCGTTCGCTCCAACCAAGATAGCAGAAGTTCTCGAGAATCGGCGGCACTGTCCAGTCGCTGATGTTCGTGGCCGGATCCGTCTCGCAGGTGTTGCTCTGCGCCAGCGAGCTGTTCGTCAGATACGGCGAGATGCATGCGACCTGCGCCGTGGCGCCGGCCGGGATCAGCAGATCGGCCGACGAATACGTGATCGAGGTGTTCGGAATCGTGAAGCGAGCGCACGTGAACGAGACTGCAGTGCGGAGAGTGTGGCCACAATTAACGACATGGTTTTGGGTGAAAAAATGTTCTTTTGGGCAAGATAGTGTGGTTTTGGGTGAAAAAATACCTACTGGTGAAATTGTCGGTGGGCGGGAGGCATGGAAAATTCTTGACTTTCAACCTGAAAGATGGAACTGTGAGTTTCGTTCCTCGACAACCAGTTCATACTGACGTATGCTGATGTAAACACGCCGACTTACGTCTCCATGCGCCGGTACACGCATGCAATAACACGAGACGCGACGTGACCGTGACGCGTCGTACATTCTGTGCATGATTGGGCGGTAGTGTGCTACAACGCGAGACCTGACGTGCCGTGCCGCATACGTCAGTATGAACGGTCCTTTTTCAAACAAGTGACTCTACCAAATGCCCTGTAGCAACCAGCATCTTCTTGAAGCAGTTGCTAAATCGCCCCCCCCTAACGACTCACTGAAGTTGCCGAGGCCGGCGCCGAGTAGCGCCAACGGCGACAGTCCTCCAGCGATCATACCGGCGATGCCGAGCACCGCGGCGCCCTTCAGTCCGTCGTAGTCGTAGAACTGCGGATTGTCGATGCCGCTGATGTCGTAGCCCTCGTTTATCAGGCGACTGATCGGATCTTTGTCGGCCAACTCGAACGGCTGCACGCGCGAGTCGACACTGCCGGCGTCGGCTGGTGATTGCTGTGGTGGCGCCTGTTGTTGGTCCCACGGCAACTGCGACTGCTGCTGCTGTTGCGCTGTGAATGATTGATTGATTGGGGTGTGCGATTTTTTGCAGAATAGCAAAAACTTTTTCAAAACCAATCAACGAAATCGAATAAGACAGCACACTGCGGGTGCAGCCACAAATAGGAAAGAATGGAACTTCTGTCCTGTGCTCCCGAGTCGAAAGCATTGGACCATGGGACGCTCGTCAGTCCATACACATTTAATAAAGCACCGGAGTTTCGTAGATTTTGAATTCTTGTTTTCGACCAATATCGAGAAAAACGATAAATTGCAAAAAATCTAAAACTGCAACGTTTCCGATGGTAGATTAGCACTTGTATTGTTGACAAACGTGTGGAAAAAACTGACCACCCGGATCCGACGACCCTTGTTGCGGTTGTTGTTGTCCGGGCTGCTGTTGTCCGGGCTGCTGTTGACCGGGCTGCTGCTGTCCGGGCTGCTGTTGTCCGGGTTGTTGTTGTTGTCCGGGCTGCTGTTGTCCGGGTTGCTGTTGTCCGGGCTGCTGCTGCTGCTGTTGCGGCTGTTGATCCCATGGACGGTTACGATTGCTTGTTTGTTGCTGTTGCTGTTGTTGTTGTGGAGACTGTTGTTGTTGTTGCTGCTGCTGTTGTCCAGGACGTCGGCCTTGCTGCTTGAGACGTTCATCCTTTAGGCGTTGGCGTTGCTCCTACAATTGGGGATTTTTTATCTAGTACACAAAGACACACAAGAAAACACACTCAAATGTGTGGTCACTAATCACTAGGGTCATTTTCGGATTCTTGAAAGTGTGGCCACAGTGTGGTCACAGCATTCAGAATCAACAAAAGTTTCATGGAAGTACTGTGCAGTGCGACCCTGACCGACATCGGATGCAGAAGAGTGCTTTATGCGACGTTTTATGCCCACAAAGAATTTTGAAAACGCTGCTGAAAAGTGACCACAGTCTTGTGGCGATGGTGAGCACAATTTTTCGTCGAACGCATTTGCTTTTGCAGAACCGTTTCCAAAACGGTTGTTCTCGTTTCGCCGTGCAGGTGTTACAAATGTACCTCCTCGCATCCATCCATCCAACCATGTGCGCCCCACAGACCTGCTGCTCGCGGAGTCGCTGCTGTTTGTCCCGGTCGAGCTCGTGTTTTCTGTCCTGTTCATTCTGCCTGCGTTGCTCGTCCTCCTGCTCCTGCCGTTCCTGTTCCTCCTTGCGATCGCGACTCTCACGACACGCCTGCAGTGCCGCGCGCGCATCCCGCCGGTAGAAGGCGTTCGGGCCGACCTTGCACAGCGACACGAGCATCCGCTGGCGGCGTCTGCGTTTTGCTTGTTGTTTTTTTTTTGTTCGTTTTGATTTTTGTTTTTGGATGGATTTATACTTGGTTTGTCCAGCTTTTGTTGTTTTTCCAAGCTTGTAAAATTTCACAGTCGAACTCAAACTTTCACAGTGTAAGGTTGTAGAGCGGCATTCATGAAGCAGTCTTTGGCGACCGCGTTGCTATGCTTTAACTATGCTATAGCTATGCGTCACTAAATACTGCTTCATGAATGTTCCTTAAATCACATAGGACAATCAGCTGACTTGACCGCTACGTTGCTAAATCCTCCAGTCAGTTCTATACATAGCGGATTAGCTTCTCCAAAAGTTTCTAAAAAGTCCAAATTTTACATTTCCACGCAAAGAGTGGCTGTTTTCGCACTCTTTCTTTCAGAACTAAAATTGCAAGCGATTGCATAAAAAAAAACAGAAAACTCGATGCGAAAACGAGGCGAACTGGTCGAATTCGATGTTCTCAATGATTCGCGCCTCTCGTCTTGATTTCGACTGGGTCACTTTCAGTTTCACTTCGCCGCGAACGTTCAATGGTCGCTCGACCGTTCGGCAGTCCAGTTTCTCGGTTACCACCGTCTGTCGACAGCAGAACACTTGGAAACCGCTGCAAGAAACAAAACAAAAATGAAAACGATTTTGATCACCCGTCATCTTCACCAACGGTTCTATTGGTGTTGTTGTTGCTAAAACAGAACGTTTCAAATTGAGGAAAAACGTCAGCCTTTTACCTGTAGCCTGATCCTCGTATTCCGCGAATGACCGTCTTCTTCGCTCCGAACTGAAACTGCTCGCAATTGTGCAGCCACTGACACGCCTGCAAGTACACGTATGGTGTATTTTAGTTAATTTTTTAGGGTGAACAACCGACCGACCACGGTGTTCTGTGTATGGGCGGCGGTGTGACACCGCGACTGTCGAATATCTACAATAGTTTTCGGTGCGGACCACCTGATATGCAACGACCGCACCGACAGCTCGTTCGACAGGCCAAGATAACGAGGCCAAGACAAGACGTTCTCGCGAATTTTCAGCAACAAAAATCAGCAAACAACCAAAAGCACGGCACCGTGCGACAGTTTCGCTCCCACGGGATGTTGGCGCAGCGGCCGACGGAGTGACTGCGCATGTGCGGGTCGATCGCGAACGACTGCATGAAGCCGCGCCCATGGAGGCACTGCGTCGCGTTGTTCTGAATGCCGCGAGCATTCGTCTGAACTTAGGTAAAGGTGGGTTTATCAGTTAGTTTTTTTTGTGCGTACGCACGAACAATACAGTTAAAAAATGGTCACGCGATTTATGGTGTCGCGATCTTATGTATTATGTGCCATCTTGATGCATTACGGACACAATTGGTTTGCACACGGGATTTAGAACGACGTCTGTGTGTGCGGACAAAAAAACTACAGTAAATGGTGTTTTCGTCTTAAGGCTCCATGGTCCACGTTGTCGGTACACTTGGAACGTCCTTTCCCGCTCAGCATTCTTCTCATTTTCTCAACATTATTCCGAGCGCTACTGACCTGCAGCGCGCGGCGTCTTGCGGCCGCCGGTGTCCGCTGATGGGCGCGCGCGCGAGCTGCCGCCGCCATGCGAGCTCGCACGAGCGATGACGACGACGGGCGAGCTCGCGGGCGCTGCGGTCGCGTCGGCGTCGCTAGCGACACCGCCAACACCAGCAGCACGAGTAATCGCCAGTTACAGTGAGACATTTTGCAGCGTTGCTCGTTGTTGGTTTTTGTTGCTGAAGATTTGCTTTTTTTCAATATTTTGTTGCTGTCAGCTGATTGTTTGTTCACAGCTTGTTGGTGATTTCCTCTGTTGACTTTTCGTTGGAGAGATGGTGTATTGTCGGGTATTCTGTTTTCAGCACCAGAACCCCGATGTTCGTTCCAGTGGTGTGTTTTTACCCTGAAAGTCATACGGTAGTTGCATTGTTATTTTATTGTACAGTTGTGACGCATGCTGTCTGTGCGCGCCTCTGAAAAATACAAATTATGTGATCTATGATTAGTTCACCGTTGGTCACAGGACCTACCGTAGAGCCGCCTGGGCTTTTCGCAGTTTGCATAGTAAACACGTGACCCTATCTATTATCGTAATCGCAATAACGCGCAACACACAAAAAAACATAAAACTAGTTAGAAAGTCGGGATGTTGATTTTTTCGTTGTTTTTGCATTTTTTTCAAGTGTTTCCAATAAACTTTACCGTACACTGGAATTCCTCTGCTTTCCATTCCATAGCAGTTGTAAAAAGGTTTTAGGTGCTGTAATTTTCCGCTTCGTTATGTTTCGGATCCTAAAATAATTTTGTTTTGCAACTTTAACGCAAAAAACGTGCATTGCAACACCCGTTTTTTCACTTCTTCGGCTTATTATTTCGCATTTATGAACGTCTGTCTTTCACGTTGATAATTACGCACACGTTCCGGGCACAAAATGAAGTTTGCTTCTGTTAATTGTGGAGCGTGTGTTCAATTATCTGCATGTGTGTCCCCGTCACACGTGTTGCATTTCACCAGCTACAGTTTGGCCGAATAAATGAGGCAGTTCATCAAGGGTTTTTTCAAAAAAGCCAACGTAATTCCCAATCATGTGTACAAGGGATAAAGAATGAATAGAATAGCGCGGATAATCCATTAGTTTAAAAAAACGCGTCGAATTTGGCACACAATTCAGTTTCTGAACGTCTTTTTTCGTTTATTCAAAATTCGCGCGCTTCTTGCACCCTGAAAAAAGCTGCCATGTTTAACCGGCCATACCGTAAATTGTCGCAAATTCAAACGTCATACCAAGTGACGTCTTCATAATTGCGAAATACGCCAGTTGTTCAGAGCACGTTTTTCTTTCAGTGCACTTGTTCAAGCATAAATTGACCCGTCATGATTTCAGGTTTGTTAGTGTCTGCTAGCTGCACCAATGTAATTGGTGCGTGTTGAACATTCTTCTGCCTGACTGCCTGTGCTTGCAACAAATACCACTGCTCTGTGGGTTGCAATAAAGTTGTCACTTTGCTTGCAAGTTGCAACAGGTGTGGCCCACACATCAGACCCAGCCACGTGTGCCTACATACCGTACATCAATGGACGAATATACAGTTTATTTACACACATTAGTTGCCTTGTTTTCTTGTTACTTGCTTATTTTATGACGCTAAAAAATGCGAAAGCCGGTAGGCTTACCGAACGGACCAAATTTATGCAGGCGAGGTTAATTTCAGGTTTTCAAGCGTTTTTTTACCCACCATACACGGTGGTTACAAACAATACTCTTAAGCTGGGGAAAAGTTATTCAGATCAGTATTGTTTTGCTACTGTTGCTCGCCGCATGCAATCGCAGTACGGAATGGCCGAGCAAACATGGCAGCTTTTTCAGGGTGCAAGTAGCGCGCGAAATTTGAATGAAAAAAAGTACGAAACAATTGATGGATTGGCTTATTTGTTCGGCCATACTTTACAAGTGCGAAAGTTTGCGACCAGGCTCACTGATTGGTTCAACAAGAGCCAATCATTCGACCAGATTCCATTTTTTGTGCAACGATTGCTCATTTTGTTCATTTTACAGAAAAAAAGAACTTGCGCGTCACCAGATTTGTCGACACAGAAATCGACTGACTAACCGCTAAAGCTCCATTGTTTTGTGTCATGTTTCCGAAAGCTCTATTTTTGGTAAGCGAAAACAAGTACAACAGTTTTTTTTATCAATGTACAGTACATACCGTTTACTCCCATATGACCAGTAACCACATACAAACCCAAAAAACACAAAAAAAGTCCTACAAATACAAATCTCTGATCAAAGCGTTTGTAGTATCTGATTAAAAGCAACTTAAATGAAAAAAACTGTATCACAAGTAAAACACAGCACAAGCTATCTTTAGATATCTGCCTAAATAATAAAGCAAAAATTCAAAAAAAAGACCACAGCAGCAAAGCAGATAAAACCCAGGCACCAAAACCAACAACATTACATATTAATACATACATCCATAATAAGACACGAAAAAAATTACAAAAATGACATATTATGTAACATGCACATGTAATAAAACACAGTTAAAGTTACCACCAGAGAACACGTAAAAAGACAATAAAAAATGAAAATCATGAAAACGATCACGGTAATCTGAACAACGTACACCAACGTAATGAAATGAACTGGAAATTTGTATTCCAGAATAGTTATGCTTTAATTGTTCGTTGCATCGCTAAATAAAGCAGTTTTTTTGTTGTGTTTTTTTCAAGTTTTTTTCACCTATTAATTTTGCAGGTTGACAAAAATTAAAAACAGCAATATAGCACACAAATTACTGCCATCATGCATCAAGAATTTGCAACAAATTTATTGGGTGACACAATCCATTGTGCCAACGCTCTCAACGACCCACGCGCCGTTGGTGCAAGTGACGTTGCGAAGTGGGGGCACACCGGTGGTGCCAACCACGTTTGAGCCTGTCACATAAAGATAAAACATATCGCAAGAAAATAAGGATTGTTGTTGTTGGTGTTCAAAAAGCTTGGTGTTCATGATTGTGAAACACCGCAAATAAAATTCAAGAAAAAACTCAAAATGCGGCGGAAATCTGAACCAAAGAACATGGCTGTGGTGTGGGCCTCCTGATGCGTAAGCAAAAGCTTTTTAGAAAATGGGCACAAATGACGTCATTTCGGTCGGTCAGATTAATGACAAAAGGACCATGAAGTCCTGGTCTGAAGAAAGTGCACGCTGTTATTTGCGCAGTCACACTCACACAGAAGCACATGCGAAGACAGTCGAACTGTCATAACTAAAATTGTGTATTTCTCAGTGCGGTCAACTTCGCTTGCTGTTCTGCGACTCAGTGCACGCATAGGTAAAATATCAGTGCATGCTTGACTCGGAAATTCAAAAGACACAACTCTTTTGAGATCGGAGTTCTTGAAATGTGACTTGAGCAATTTTTTGAATTGCCGCATCACGGCCTGAAACTCGTCTTTCGACGTGTTGGCGTTCTGTACGCTTTCTCGGGTTAGCCCTGGCTGAAAACATCGCCTAAAATCACCGTTCGTTTCATGAAAGTTCTGTGCGCGCAAAAATTTTCACTTGCCCTGCAAAAAATGGGACACGTTCATTTCGCACACCACTCTGTACCTGTGGCTGGATTGATGAGGTTTTCAGCGTCTGTCGCGCAAAAAGCCCACTGGTAGGCGCCGGGCGCAGCCGTCTCGGTACCGGAGACGTGGCAAACCGAGTTATCATACGTTGCGTTGCCGCTTGAAAGGATCGGACAAGCTGCAAGAAAAACATACACATTGTACAAGTATGACCGTTTAAACATGGCAGCTTTTTTCAGGGTTCAAGGAGCGCGCGAATTTTGAATGAAAGAAAAAAGATGTTCAGAAACCAAACTGCGCTGCCTAATTTGACACGTTTTTGAAAACCAATGGATTATCCGCGCTGTTCTGTGCATTCTCTCTCCCTTGCGCACATGATTGGGAATTATGTAGGCATTTTTGAAAAAGACAACTCCTAGTCTGCGACTGACCCCGCCTTGATGGACTGCCTCATTTATTCGGCCATACTGTACTCACGCGCCGCTCCGGCGTCCTAATGCCACATAGCCGGATCTAGCATGGTGTCGGTGGTGGGAAACGAGAGCGGGGGGCATAATGTTAAAAGAAAAACTGAAAACAACGTCACTGATTTGGCAGGATTCCGTGCCGGTGCCGCACGGCCAGCTGCCGTCCGCCTGGCAGACTCGGTCGACCTGCGCCGTGTCGTACAGCGCGCCGCACGGGTCCGTGGCGCAATCCGTTCTCAGTATGAAACCCTGCAGTTTGCAGGATCGCAACGTTTTTCCGTTTTTTGTTTGCCGGGGAGAACCGTGAATTATGGGGAATCAGCTGATTGGTTGGGATTACAACTCATCCCTTTGGGGCCTTTGGTAGCACAATTTCACCAATGTCACTGCATTCAGCCACTGAATTCGCTGGGTATGTGTTTCAAACAGGTTTCTAATAAACCCCCATGGGGGTTTATTTTTGGGGGGGGGATTATTTGGAAACTTGTCGAGGGGGTGGGGGTTTATTTTTGGGGGGGGGTTTAATTTTTTGGGGGGGGGGGTTTAATAGAGGTAATACGGTATTTCAGAGTTCGACTGTATGACTTCCAATCTCAAGCTACACCGACCAAATACGAGTTACACGTGGCGCGATGTAGGCCGGTGGTCGGAAACGCGACGCTATCAGCCGAGTTCCAGTCGCCCACGTGAGACACGATCGCCGCTGGCGTCCCGCTGTGATTCGGATCTTGGCAGCCTTTGTTTGAAAGGGTTTTTTTTTTAAATCTTTTTTCTCGCATTTCGATTCGCGCACACGCGCTGTGTAGAGCCCAAAAAACTCTGGTGGGGGAACTTTTTTTGTTGTGGAGCAAAGCCAACGGCATTACGTGACTGACGTCTGAACGTTGAAAAATTTTCTCGCAAGCTTGCAGTTTATTTGGGTCGGTTCTCAAACTGGCCAGACTCAATCTGGCTCCGGTCTCAATCGGGCCAGTCTCAATCTGGCCTGTCAAATTTCTGCTTCGCGATGCTTCGGCCGCGATCTAATGGGCCGCGATCTAACGCACGCCCAATATCCGTGATCAACGCATTGAATTATCCTGGAAAACACCCTTTTCTTGTTTTTCGTTTCTGGATCGATTTCGCCGATTTCCACGGCCGATTCGCCCGACATCGTCACGATTCAGCATCTAGAGTTGCTTACATAAAAACTAACCCAAAATCCGTGATCAGCGCATTGAATTACTATGGAAAACACCCTTTTCTTGTTTTTCGTTTCTCGAACGATTTCGGCAATTTCGACGGCCGATTCGCCCGAAATCGTCACGATTCAGTATCTAGAGTTGCTCACGTAAGAAAACTAACCCAAAATCCGTGAACAGCGCATTGAATTACCCTGGAAAACACCCTTTTCTTGTTTTTCGTTTCTGGACCGATTTCGCCAATTTCGACGGCCGATTCACCCGAAATCGTCACGATTCGGTATCTAAAGTTGCTCACAGAAGAAAACTAACCCAAAATCCGTGATCGGCGCATTGAATTACCATGGAAAACACCGACTTCTTGTTTTTCATTTCTGGACCGGTTTCACTAAATTCGACGGCCGATTCGCCCGAAATCGTCACGATTCGGTATCTAGAGTTGCTCACATCAAAAACTAACACAAAATCTGTGATCAGTGTATTTAATTACCATGGAAAACACCGTTTTTTTTGTTTTTCATTTCTGGACCAATTTCGCTAATTTCCACGCCCGATTCGCCCGAAATCGTCACGATTCAGTATCTAGAGTTGCTCACATAAAAAACTAACATACAATCCGTGATCAGCGCCTTGTATTACCCTGGAAAACACCCTTTTCTTATTTTTCGTTTCTGGACCGATTTCGCCAATTTCCACGGCCGATTCGCCCGAAATCGTCACGATTCAGCAACTAGAGTAGCTCACGTAAGAAAACTAACCAAAATCCGTGATCAACGCATTGAATTACCCTGGAAAACATCTTTTTCTTGTTTTTCGTTTCCGGACCGATTTCGCCAATTTCCACGACCGATTCGCCCGAAATCGTCACGATTCAGCATCTAGAGTTGCTTACATAAAAAACTAACTCAAAATCCGTGATCAGCGCATTGAATTACCATGGAAAACACTCTTTTCTTGTTTTTCGTTTCTGGACCGATTTCGGCAATTTCGACGGCCGATTCGCCCGAAATCGTCACGATTCAGCAACTAGAGTAGCTCACGTAAGAAAACTAACCAAAATCCGTGATCAACGCATTGAATTACCCTGGAAAACATCTTTTTCTTGTTTTTCGTTTCCGGACCGATTTCGCCAATTTCCACGACCGATTCGCCCGAAATCGTCACGATTCAGCATCTAGAGTTGCTTACATAAAAAACTAACCCAAAATCCGTGATCAGCGCATTGAATTACCATGGAAAACACCCTTTTCTTGTTTTTCGTTTCTGGACCGATTTCGGCAATTTCGACGGCCGATTTGCCCGAAATCGTCACGATTCAGTATCTAGAGTTGCTCACGTAAGAAAACTAACCGAAAATCCATGATCAGCGCATTGAATTACCCTGGAAAACACCCTTTTCTTGTTTTTCGTTTCTGGACCGATTACGCCAATTTCGACGGCCGATTCGCCCGAAATCGTCACGATTCGGTATCTAGAGTTGCTCACATAAGAAAACTAACCCAAAATCCGTGATCAGCGGATTGAATTACACTGGAAAACATAGTTTTCTTGTTTTTCATTTCTGGACCGATTTCGCCGATTTCCACGGCCCATTCGCCCGAAATCGACACGATTCAGTATCTAGAGTTGCTCACGTAAGAAAACTAACCCAAAATCCGTGATCAGCGCATTGAATTACCCTGGAAAACACCTTTTTCTTGTTTTTCGTTTCTGGACCGATTTCGCCAATTTCGACGGCCGATTCGCCCGAAATCGTCACGATTCAGTATCTAGAGTTGCTCACGTAAGAAAACTAACCCAAAATCCGTGAACAGCGCATTGAATTACCCTGGAAAACACCCTTTTCTTGTTTTTCGTTTCTGGACCGATTTCGCCAATTTCGACGGCCGATTCGCCCGAAATCGTCACGATTCGGTATCTAGAGTTGCTCACATAAGAAAACTAACCCAAAATCCGTGATCAGCGGATTGAATTACACTGGAAAACATAGTTTTCTTGTTTTTCATTTCTGGACCGATTTCGCCGATTTCCACGGCCCATTCGCCCGAAATCGACACGATTCAGTATCTAGAGTTGCTCACGTAAGAAAACTAACCCAAAATCCGTGATCAGCGCATTGAATTACCCTGGAAAACACCTTTTTCTTGTTTTTCGTTTCTGGACCGATTTCGCCAATTTCGACGGCCGATTCGCCCGAAATCGTCACGATTCAGCATCTAGAGTTGCTCACGTAAGAAAACTAACCCAAAATCCGTGATCAGCGCATTGAGTTACTACGGACTAGACCTTTTTCCTACTATTTTTCGCAGCCCAGACAAAATTTGTAAGAATGAAAAACTGATACTCAGTCAAAATGCTACGAACTTTAAAAAATGCACAATTTTGACTCAAAAAAGTGCGCGGGCAAAAAAATTAACTAAATTTTCAGAAAATACGGATGAAATTACCCTAGGAAACATTTTTGTTCAACTGTGAAAGTGTCCCAGCTAAAAATTGAAAGGGCGAAAAGTATAATCTTGCCGACCGAATTAGACCTCGGTGCCAAGATTCGGTAACACTGGCACAAGTTTTCTTGCATCTCATACCAAAGAAAACCAGGTTTTCTGGATAACATAGACACTTTTGAAATTTTGAGTGTCAGCATCGTGTACAGCGTCAAAAATAACCCCAATAACAAAATGTCAGACACAAACTCTATCATCCTTTTCCTTTCGGGACCCAAAGCAAATTTAATTTTGAACGAAAAATGTATATTTCAGGCATTTTGTGGGTAATATCGTGCTCAATTAGTTTTTTAACAAAGAGAAATGATGTTTATCAGGCTTTATTACATGTTTGTGTCCATTTACAGCAACAACGGAAAAACTTTCCTTCAATTAAGTCGCATCCTGAGGGTAACTTACCCTAAAAATTCGTATTTTGGGTATTTTTGCCTAGTTTGGGGGATTTTCTGCACAACAAAAATTTTAAATTAGTTTTTATAATATTGCTCATCATTCTTTAGCAGACTCTTCTGCACTTTTTGGTTCAATTTTCAGACTTTTTATCTTATTTTTATAGTCCGGGTCACCCATAATCAATGTTGCCCCCAAAAAGGGTTTTTTAATGTTGGAACCTGGTTTTCAGTGGGAAATAGGCACTTTCAAGTTTTTAAATGTCAGCATCGTGTTCTGCGTCCAAAATAACCCCTAAGTACCAATTTTCAGACCAAAAAGAGCAAATTTGTGAAAATCGGGTTTTTTGGGCACCAAACTTTGAGCCCATCAAAATGAATGAGCGGGCTTCGATTAGAAAAATGGAATGCATGGGTGAAATGCGCATGAACGGGGACTATAACGCCCTGTAGTTACCTGCTTTGCATTTTAAAATTTACAGTGATTTTTTGGCAAAAAACTGCGTTTTGACCGTTTTTGGAGTACCCAAATTTTGCATTTTTTTGCCCATAAAAAAGTAATTTTTACCCAAATTTTATTTTTTTTGGTTTTGAGCTGTTAGCGCAGGCTCTGCGCTTTTGTTTGATACCCGGATGAAGGTATAAGGCCAAAGGAGTGCAGAGTTACGGCCATTTTTGTGCAAAAACAGCAAAACTTCGTATTTTGGGTATTTTTGTCTAGTTTGGGCGATTTTCTGCAGAACAAAAATTTTAAATTAGTTTTTATAATATTGCTCATCATTCTTTAGCAGACTCTTCTGCACTTTTTGGCTCAATTTTTAGACTTTTTGCCTTATTTTTATAGTCCGGGTCACCCACAATCAATTTTGCCCCCAAAAAAGGATTTTTAAGTGTTGGAACCTGGTTTTTAAAGGGTAATAGGCACTTTTTCGAATTTTTAAATGTTAGCATCGTGTTCTGCGTCCAAAATAACCCCTAAGTACCAATTTTCAGACCAAAAAGAGCAAATTTGTGAAAATCGGGTTTTTTGGCACCAAACTTGGAGCCCATCAAAATGAATGAGCGGGCTTCGATTAGAAAAATCGAATGCATGGGTGAAATGCGCATGAACGGGGACTATAACGCCCTGTAGTTACCTGCTTTGCATTTTGAAATTTACGGTCATTTTTTGGCAAAAAACTGCATTTTTGGCCGTTTTTGGAGTACCCAAATTTTGCACATTTTTGCCCCTAAAAAAGGTAATTTTTACCCAAATTTTATTTTTTGGTTTTGAGCTGTTAGCGCAGGTTCTGCGCTTTCGTTTGATACCCGGATAAAGGTATAAGGACAAAGGAGTGCAGAGTTACGGCCATTTTTGTGCAAAAACAGCAAAAATCGTGTTTTGCTTGACCTGCCTTCGGTCTCAAGGCCCCACAGCTCGCCACAGTGGGTCTTAGGGGCTGAAAATTTTTTTGGGAGAGTTTCTTTCGTATATCTAACTATTCCCCCAATCAGAATGTCGAAAACTGAAAGTCGAAAAATGGGCTGTCCGGAATCGGGCTGTCTGAGTCGCGGACAGCCTCTATAAAACTCTTGAAGTAATAATGTTTCTAAAATGCAACTAAAGCAAGGAGATTCGTATATGTGAACAATTTTACCGTCGTTTTGTGCTCATTGCGGTACGTTTTGTCAAAACAGAAACAAAAATTGTGTTCACAACGAATGACGACGAGTGAAACCATGAATGCCAATCTCGAGAGCGCTGATTGGCTGTCGACAGCAGCCAGTTCAAATGCAGCCAATCAGATGGCGGCAGCACAGCACAAGTGTAGCAAAATGAATAACAACAAAAAAAAACGCCGGTGCAGGTGCGTCCAGTGGTATCGGTGCGTCGACGGCCGTTCATTTTTCGCGCCTCGGCTCGGCTGGATTGTTTCTGACGGGGCGAAATGCGGAGCGTTTGGGTGAAACTCGATCGTTGTGCTCGGCCACAGGTGGCATGCACGCTGAGCAGGTCATCATCGTTTGGTTACAAAAACAGTTTTTGACAGTTCACTGTCATTTGCAGTCGGGTTGGTTGGCTGCGCATTCAAAAAGTGTGATCCGGTGGACGGGACAAGTGGACACGCAATGCGGCGATAATTAGTTTTTTTAGTGCAGATTTTTTCCCATGAACAGATTGTGTCGGTTGTTGGCGACATCACCAGTGACACGCACAGACGGGCGATTGTGGACGCTGCGACGTCGACGTTCGGAAGGCTGGATGTTTTGGTGAGCTGGTTTGCTTCTCACTTACCTCTAAAGGTCATTGTCGAATTGAAATTTCAAAAAAAAATCCGAAAAAAGTCGGCATCTGCACAAGTTCGTGGTCAGTGCTGAATGTTTTCAAAAAGCTGGCATGTAGTTTCTTTCAACCTTCGTGTACCTTTCATGACGAGTAATGCCACCGTTTTTTCGGCAATGATGCACACTGACATAGGCGACCTACCACTCGATTCTGACAGTGTCACAACAAAAGTGTACAGGGTGTCCCAAAAAAAAAACATAACAAAAGTAAATGGCTCCTGCGGCCGACTGGTTGCACGTGAAGCCGTGAAATTTGAAACACTTTTAGAACTAAGGAACACATTTTGTGTGTTCAAATTTTATCCTGAAATTCCACTTTTTCAGTAATATTTCAGCAGAAATACGTAAAAACTCAAAAATCACCTAAATTCAGTTTTTTAACTCAAGATAAACATCATTGTCGTCATCGAGAATCTCATCTGGCAGTGGTACAAGCTGATCGTCAGCTTCAACTTTACTGATGTCATCATGTTCATGCTCACGGTCGTTCAGTTTCATGTTTCTCGGCTGCTCAATGTGTTTTCCATTGTTCTCAATGAACGACGACATTCGATGTTTGAAACTGATGATCACTTTCTGGTGCAGGGCCCGATCATCGATGATTTTTTCTCACACCGCTGGAGTGTTGGGCGCCGAAAATGTCCCGCATTATCCGTCAGATGCCCCCAAACGCAGAAGTCAAAGGCTTCATGTCCGGACTCCTCTCGGGCCATTCAATTCTGCTCATGCGGCCGATCCAGCGGTCACCGAACGACGCCGACAGCCACTCTCGCACTTGCTTCAATTTTCCTCTTGACTTATGGGTTTGGGGCACCTGAAGGAAATTGTATACCGTTCGGCGCCAAACATTTTTGACAATTTGAAAACCAAAATTCGCAGTGGTGTGCAAAAAATCAACGATGGTCGGGCGCTGCACCAGAATTGCTCATCAATTTCGAACACCGAATGTCGGCAATCATTGAGAACAATGAAAAAGACATTGAGCAGCTGAAAAAAGTGAAAGTAAAGGGTCGAGAGGGTAAATCTGATGAGATCAGTGAAGACGAAGCTGAAGATGAACTTGCGCCACTGTCATATGTGAATCTCGATGACGACCCCGATTATCCTGAGTCAAAATGCTGAAGTTAGGTGATTTTTGAGTTTTTACGCATTTCTGCTAAAATATTATTGAAAAAGTGGAATTTCAAGACAAAATTTGAACACACAAAATGTGTTCCTTTTTTCTAAAAGTGTTTCAAATTTCACGGCTTCACGTACAACCAGTCGGCCGCACGAGCCATTTACTTTTGTTATGTTTTTTTGGGACACCCTGTATTTAAAATAAAAGTCCAGCTCAAAGCCTCATGTTACAATCATGTTGAAAAAAAACTGGAAAAAAAATTAGGTCAATAATGCGGGTATTGCAACGAGACCGTGTTCCGTGGCGGACGGCACTTTGCAGGTTTGAAAACACGTGTTTTTGATTTTGTTCATTTTTTCGGGCACGTTCGTGTGGTGTGATCAAATGCGTGAACTGTCGGCCCATGGACACAGAGTACGGTATCTGTTGTGTCCGGTCTCGACACGATCCCACTGCAGGTCGCGTTGCCATTTTATGACGTTTTTTCCTTTGTAACCTTGGCTTGCGACGTTTGCAGCAAGATCGTGTCAGGACGCAGAAACCGATACCGTTGTCCAATTGTTTTTCTGCTTTCCACAATTATGACTTATTTTTTTAAACGTGTCCCACTGAAATGACGTCATGTGCCGCAAAACATGCGCTTATCGTTCACAGCAAACCAGACTTTCCGTTTAGCCGATTTCTTCCCGTGAACAAATGGTGAATGTCGAATCAGTCACACCAAACTGAAATTTTAGTGCCTGTACTTTGACAAACGAACGTTTTTAAAGCAAATGACGTCATTTTAGTTCGGACACGTTTGAATAACTCCGCTATACTAACTAGCCGCAATCAGACTGTCTCAACGGAACGCAACCGATCTTTAAATCCACTACGCTCGGATCTCACGACCGTTCGAAGTTGTAACTCATTTCAAGAGTTTCACTGCGCGTTAACAAGTCCCAATGAAGCGCCCAGGAAAAGTAAAGCGACAAGTGAACAATTACTGAAAAGTGACAAATAATACTGTTTGTTTTGTTTGCGTCAACTTTCCGAGATTCGACGAAATCTTCGACACGAACGTTCGAAGCGTCGTCGCGTTGACGCAGCTGTTGCTGCCGTTGCTGACGGCGAGCAAAGGAGCGATCGTGAACGTTAGCAGTATCGTCGGACAAAGGCCGGTCGGTTGTCACAGTTGGGCAGTTTACTGATTGGTTGCATTCGAATGAGACGCCACACCACGTTGATTGGCTGTGCGGTCTCGTGGTCCTGGTCGTGCGCGCACTCTGTTCACAACTTGGTGGATGTTGGATGTTGCACAGTTTGGAAACAGACGCGCGTTCAGTCTCACCACTGATATGCCGCGACTAGCAAGTGTGTGAGAGACTACCGTATTACCTCTATTAACCCCCCCCCAAATTAAACCCCCCCCCCCCAAAATAAACCCCCACCCCCTCGACAAGTTTCCAAATAATCCCCCCCCCCAAAATAAACCCCCATGGGGGTTTATTAGAAACCTGTTTGAAACACATACCTAGCGAATTCAGTGGCTGAATGCAGTGCCATTGGTGAAATTGTGCTACCAAAGGCCCCAAAGGGATGAGTTAGTGGTAATTTCATTACAAAAGGCAGTTACAAAAGGAAATCTCTGTGAAAAGTAGAAGTTTCTGCGACTTCCTTCCTGCCATGGAAAGTATTTTTGCCATTTTGCCCACCCCTAAAAATAGTTTCCAAATAAACCCCCCCCCCAAATAAACCCCCACCCCCAGAAGTCGCTGAAGAAATAAACCCCCATGGGGGTTTATTAGAGGTAATACAGTATACAGCATTTACTGTGTTATAAACAAAGTGCATGGTCTTCAAAACCAAGACTTATTACGATCAGTCAGCCAGTGTGTGCCACATTTCATTGGAGCTGAATGCAGAACAACGACAACTGAACAAACTTCGTCCTCAGAATATTTCAAAACACTTTCAAAATGGTAGTTGGTTGCGTGTGTGTGTGTGTGCATATTTCTGTATCGCGGAACCCCCGTTTATCAAGGACGAAAATCAACTCTGTCCAGGTGAAAAACGGCACGTTCTACGCAATGTCGAAAGCGGCCATTGATCAATTTACGAAATGTCTCGCGATGGAGCTCGCTGCTGATGGTGTCAGAGTAAATGCAGTCAGGTCTGTCTAAAATCAATAATGAAGAACCAAACCGGAATGCTGATTGGCTGTGTTGTTCAGTGAATCTTCAAAAATTCAAAAAATCAAAAATCAAAAAAGCTGGTCTTCTGAAGACAGTGTACTCTTTATAACTCAGTACTGTTGCGCAATGACAATCACAAACTTACTGTACAGTCTAAATTATAGATTAACAGCTGATTGGCTAGCGATCAGGTGATGCAAGCTTTCTGTGCAAACCAAACTCCGTCCCCACAGCACTTTCTGCACAGAAAGCATGCATCACGTGATCACCAACCAATCAGCTGATTCCCTATAATTTAGAGTGTTCGGCTGTATACACACGCGCACCTGCCATTATTACAGCAGCGCCCGTGCCTACGTGTCTGCCTGTGCCTGTGTGTTTGTGCTTGTGCGAGATAACTGTGACACTGACTACACTGTCTTCAGACAGGATTGTGTTGGTTTTTTTTGTTGTTTTTTAGTCCCGCTGTTATTCGAACGCCGATATTCGAGAAAAATGGGCTGGCAAACACGAAAGAGGAATTTGAACAGGTCCTGTTTTTACCAAGGAGCTCCAGTAAAAAGTATTTTTTTAAACGTTAAAAAACTGTAAATCTGTTTGAATCTGTTAACGTTGACCACTCGCAAACCAGAACGCATGCGTGCCTGTGTGTTTGTTTGTGCACCATGCAACATTCTATAGAACGCTCCTGGAGAAGAAAGTGACTCAGACTCAAGCTGCGATCTCAGCGAATTACAGAAGCTAGTCGTTTAGGTCCATTCATGCACTCGCGCGTGAAGCTGCGACGTTTTTTTTTTTGGCTCCATGAATGCGTGGCGAAATGACGCGGAGTGAAGTGACGCGCGCGCTTCAACCTCCATGAATGAATGTGTTCTTAAGAGAACGTGATGTGTTGGATTGCTTGCTGCATGAATGAGACGTGACGTGACGTGACGGATGAATTTAGTGTGCATGAATTGACCGTTAGTCGTTCTTTCAGTTGATGGAACGATTCAAAACGACGCATCCGTTGGGTCGAATCGGCGAACCAGTGGAGGTGGCGAAGGCAATCGCGTTTCTAGCGTCAGATGACGCGAGTTTCACGACTGGTGAAACGTTCTTGATTGACGGCGGCAAGGCATGTTTAATGCCTTGAAGTGAAAAAAAGGATTTTTTTCGGATTGAGAAATAACTTTTTTCTGAAACTTCATTTTTCATTGCTCCGGTTGCAGATTTTTTCATGGTCATTGATTGCAGTTGTGTAACCTTTTTTCTAAAAATAATGAAACGTTTCTTGCTTCGGGGTTTGCTGGAACTGGAAGAAATTTATCAATGTTTTTCACGTTCACATCATTATTGCACTAGTCAAATGCGCTGCGACTATGATATTTTTGTGATAGCCATATTTTGCTCATGTTTTGCTTGAACGCTGACGGAAAAATACGCTGAATACAACGATCGATTAGCCAATAATACTATTCCATTGCTGCTGGGTTTGTGCTTTGTATTATTCTGTGTTTATGTAACAGCAAACCAATTTTTGTCTGGACTAGACGTCTGTCTAGTTTGTTTTTATTAGTGGTGAAATCCAAAACGCCAAAGTGAATTTGTGGCAAGTTTCACTCTAGCTTCCAGCGTCAGAATCATGTTTCGTCAACTGGAAGGTAAGGTTCTTATCAGATTTCGCTTCTTCTTGCTGGCTGGCAAGGAACCGTAAGTTGTTTTTGTAGAGACGATATTTGAATACGTTGACTGTGGCGATACAAAGCCGGCGGATGCCCCCGTGAGCAGCGAGATGCGTTCAGCATTCAGCAAACATGGCTTCATCATAATTCGGTGGGTTTTTTATATTATCTTTTCTTTTAAACAAAATGAAATTAAACAAAAAATTGGGGTAAATGAAAAACACCAGTTTTAAAGACGAAAAACAGATTCAACTTCAGCGACGTAAAAAAATTCCCGAGGACAAATTCACAACAATTTACAAGTCTAGTTCAAACACAAAGAAAAACGTCAAAAGAAAAACCACAGTGTAGATTTTTTACCCATTTATAAGGGTTAATGGGACAGTTGTAACATTTTGACCACAGACATTTGACCGCAAGATCTTTCACGTGAATACTGTGTGAGGTTCCAGAAACTCCAACAACAAGATACGGTAGGGCTAAAAAGGTACACTTTGCAAAAAATCGCAAAAAATCGAGGGTTTTTTAACATCCGCACCACAAAAACGACCTTTAAGGCCCATTCATGCAAGCGCGCGCTGACCAGCTTCATCATGAATGAAGAAATGAAGCTGCGTCAGCCGCTGCGGCTTTTTAGGTTTT
>JASANC010001152.1:0-11531 GCA_030248135.1 Theristus sp. LFF4_11 | reverse complement strand
TAATATATCTCGCAATCAATCAGGCAGACACCGCTTCAATCGTTGCAAGCCAAGCTTACTTAGGAAGCAAAAACTTAGACCTCCACCAATTTTTAGCCCAAACGAGAGAATATTGCCTCTGGTGGAAGCAAAGCTCGAAAAAAATGAATTTTTGCATAAAAGACGGCATTTTTACCTGAAATCGGATTTGCCTATTCAGTATTCATCGATAACGTCACAAATTAAGCAAAAAACTGTCAAAAATCAAAGCTAATCTTTCTCGAAATGTGAGTCGCCAGCTTCAATGCACAATCGAGCCGTATTGGCCACTGACAGGATCATTTTCTGGCACCCTTGTGGTCTGGTGGTAGTGCGTTTATGCCACTGTCTGTGCGCTCGGGGGATCGAGCCCCGCCGAGGGGTGTATAGCCACTTAATGACAGAAAACTCGATGGGCGACCTACTCAACGGCGTTCTGTACGCTTCTCTGGGCTAGCCCTGGCTGAAAACGCCGCCTAAATTTTCCTAAACAACAACAAACAATTCAGCGTCCACGTGCACGTTTAGTGAAACGCGTTCACGATCATTTCTTTCATCGAGTTCACGGTTTTCGGCTTTTGCGCGTACGTACATAAATCGTTTTCATGACTACGCGATTTTCAATCGGCAGCAGACGACCCATTTTCACAAAATAAACACATACATGTACATACAGTGCCAGCCATAATTAATGCGCAACGCAGATAGCGATGGAGCTCCAGCGAGCTCGATCGAGCTCCACAGCAGCCCTGTGTATTTGATAGGCTGGGCCGTGCGCGCGCGCTCATTTTTTTCTTTTTTTCTTGCGAGAGTTGTGGAGCTCCACATCTCTCGCAGCCTTATAACACGCGTGCATGCACAAACCTAAACTCCGCCCCTCTATACTTTGTGTGTGGCAAGACTGCGAGCTCCATCGAGCTCGACGGAGCTCCATGGCACTCAAACTGCGCATTAATTATGGCTGGCACTACTTCACAGCAATAGCTGTATTGCCTTTTTTGACGTTATTGATGAATAAAGCTTCAGTAAATCAACGAAATCCATTGATTGATTGATTAATTGATTGATTTTATTCCATCGACACATTGCAAGTGTCCGGTATATGCACAGTTTCCATATGCAGGAACACCAGTTTCCAATCAATATCCCAATCAATCAATCAATTTCAGCACCACCAAGGAATGCGTTGCGATTGACGCGCGCGAGGTGGCGCCCGCGGCCGCACACCGCGACATGTTCCTCGACATTGACAAAGTTGGCGTGAACGCGTCACAAAATGGTACTACGGAAAGCAGACGGGCAACAACAGATGACTAAATATTTGTCTGAAAGATCGTTTGTGACTTTTTGAAGTGAAGGCCCGTTCATACTGACGTATGCGTATGCGGCACGGCACGTACCCGTGCGACGGTGTGCGCAGCATTCTGCGGCTGCCGCAACACGGTGCGGAATGCCACAATATCGATTTTCAGCAACCAGCCAGCACCGTGTTGCACTGTCCAGCACCGTCGCACGCATACGGTTGCGCGCTTCTCAAACTTGTCGAATCGTATACTTTCAAAGTCAAACAAGCTGTGTTGTCGAGGTGTCATCGAAAAAAGCAAACAAAAAATGAGAAAAATACAGGCAATCGAAACACTTGCAAGAAATGCGGCACACACACTTAGCACCTGCCATCAGGCTGGCTGGCGATCGGTGTGCCCGGACACCTGCACGGTCTGTACACCGCGTACGAACGATACGGCAGCGGCACGGTCGCGTGGGCGGAGCTGCTGAGGCCCGTGATAAAGATGGGCGAAAATGGCATCGTCGTAGGGCGACGGCTGGCGATGTTCATGAATCACGCAAAGTACAGCGGCTATATCACCGACGCGAACTCGACCTTGGAGTTGGTGGCTGGTCGCTTTTCGGTTTTATACTTTTTGATTGTTTTCAAATTTTTATTGACATCGATATCGATTTTGATGCGGGTGAGTTTAGTTGCTCGCAACACGTTGGGGATCAATGTCAGCAGCCACCATGCCCAGCCAGTGAGCCAGCAGGGTGTGTGTGTGTGTGTGAAGCCCGAAGTTGGGCTAAGAAAACAACAGAGTGCATGCCAGCGCAGAGAGCGGCTTTTAGAAACTGTCGCATACTGGTCGCGAGGGCGTTAAGGGGCATTCATGAAGCAGTATTTAGTGACCGCGTAGCCATGCTTTACTCTAACACAGTTATGCGTCACCAAACGCTTCATGAATGCCGCTTTAGCGAGACGGGACGGCCTTTTCGCAGCTTTGAGACTCTGATATCTGTTTGCTGAGAGGGATAGGCTAACGCGTTGGGTGTTAGCTGGCTGGCTGGCCAACTACAATGTTGTAGGATGCCTCCCCAGACTGACCAGTTCCTGAACTCGGTTTATAAACACATGTACAGTGATGTTGACAACAAAAAACGACCCACGAGCGCACACTAATACGACATCGCAACAACGCACGGCGCAGGTGCACACTGTTCAGGATGTGTGCCTGTGTGTTTGCTCGTGTTTGTGTGTGACTGTGCACCATTGTTGCGTTATAACAGAGTCTTCAAACCGGCTCTTTATCAATCCAAAAAGCCAAAACCAACAAAATGTCGCCTGTTTCACATTGTTCTGCTGAGTTTACTAATCCAAATAACCACAAACAATGCCGCGTTTTTTCATCATTCTCCCGAACCCGCTAAGAGTTTCGCAGTCCAAAAAGCCAAAAACAACCAAAAGTGCTGCCTGTTCTGCGCAGCGTTCTCCTGCACCCAGAGACGAGCTACTTATTGAAAGAGGGCGAGGTGATGCGACGACCGGCGTTGATCGAGACGCTCCGACGATTGGCCAATGCCACCGATCCAATACGGCTGTTCTACAACAGCAGCGAAATGACCGACCGCATTGTACGCGAGATTCAGGAGGGCGGTTAGTGCAACGGGCGCCGGGTGATCGGTTGATAACAAGAAATGAACTTTACAAATGCTAAATACGAACAGGACCATTTTCTTGGTCAGCAATTTATTCTCGAGTGTACAGTATGGCCGAATAAATAGGGCACTAAGGCAGTCCGTGTGTTCCCTATCAATCAAGGCGGGATCAGTCGCAGGCTGGGAGTTGTCTTTATCAAGAATGCCAAGATAATTTTCAATCGTGTATGCAAGGGAGAAAGAGAACAGAATAGCACGAAGAATCAATGACCTACTTAAAAAAACACGTCAAATTTGACACACAATTGAATTTCTGAGCGTCTTTTTTCATTCATGCAACTTTCGTGAGCTCCTTGCACCTTGTGAAAATCTGCCACGATTACTCTGTCATTCCGCACGTACACATACTTTTCACTTTGTCCGTTCACCCGCTCGCTGCAGGTGGCATCATCACCCGGCAGGACATGTCCAACTACCGCAGCAGAATCAGACAGAACGATGAGATGGTCTATGTTGACCTGCCGAACAGTCTCAGAGGCTGCGCCCCTCCGCCGCCGTCGTCCGGCAGTGTCACACTGTCGCTATTGAACGTCATGACTGGTAAGTTGTTTTGTTGCCGCAGGGTTTTCTTTATTTTCTTTATTTTTAGGGTTAGGTCTGTTGGATAGCTTCGGGTCGCGTCGTGAGAGCACCGTAAAGGTCATTTGAAAACAAGCTGAAAATCGTCGCCCGAGTCTGAGTCTAAGACGGCATTCATTGAATGCAGTATTTGCTAGTGACGCTTAGCTACGCAACATATGGTTTAACATGCTAGCTACGCGTCACGAAACGCTGCGGCATGAATGCCCCTTAAGATTACACCAAATTGTACTGTAGCTGGCTAAAGGCCGAAGTATTCTGCCTTACCATCGGGAAACCGGAGTTGTGTATGTGTGGTGTGTGGTGTCGCAAAATTTTTGCCATCAGAGAAAAAAACTCGTCTCAGGTTTCGTGCACGAGCAGCCGAAGCCGCGGACGCTCGACGAGAAGGTTGACCTCTATCACAAATTCATCGAGGCGATGAAGTTCGCCTACGCCGATCGTAGTCGATTCGCGGACGTTGACTTTGATCCGGCCGTACTGCAGGTGAATCATATTTTTCTTTTTTCTTTTTTCTTTACAAATGAACGGCAACGAACATCAACAGTATTTATTTTTAAATACAGCATGGTGGACAGTTTTGTTTTTTTGAAAAGTCTTTGTCAAAAATCGTCGGAAAATTTTTCTCGCCTCGCCAGCGAGATTTGAACTCGAACGTGCCTGGTACGCCGGACGGAACAGCGCGCCTTGAGCCACTTGACCACCGAAACTGTCTTACTCTCTCTCTTATTTCTCTTCAGCACGTTATTTAGTTTTCGGCGCTTGCATCCCTTATGGTGGCGTACGGCAAAAACAGTCCGTTCCGCGTGCGCTTTCGCATGTCCTCTGTCAATATCTATCCGCATTTACATCCCACAAATGCCCTGCGCCAACATTGCTACTCCGCCACAATACCGTATTCCTTCAAAACTGTTTGACGATTTTGCGAAAAAAACCGTGCGCACACAGCTCGCGAAGAACATGACGACGCAGACGTACGCGCAGTGGGTGCGCTCGCGAATTCAGCCGGTCGCGCAGCCGTTCGAGTATTACGGCGCCGAGTTCACGCCCACCGAACAGCAGGGCACCTCGCACATTTCGATCGTCGACGCAAATGGTGATGCGGTGTCGATGACGTTCTCCATCAACATCAAGTGAGCGGCGTTGTTAGATTTTTTTGTTACTTTTTGGTGTTTTTGAGAAGTTTTCGCTTCATGGGTTTTTAGTCATTTTGTGGTTTCTTCTTACAATTAGTCTTTTGCAGTTTTCTTTGTTGTTTTTTTGTGATTGTGTTGCAGTG
Source organism: Theristus sp. LFF4_11 (assembly GCA_030248135.1). Classification (NCBI taxonomy): domain Eukaryota; kingdom Metazoa; phylum Nematoda; class Chromadorea; order Monhysterida; family Xyalidae; genus Theristus; species Theristus sp. LFF4_11. The sequence goes on along the minus strand of JASANC010001152.1, from coordinate 6,667 downwards.
CAATTTGCTGTGTGACTGGGCGAGGAACAATATCGAGTCTTGAAAAATCGCTTTTTATTTTGTGTCATGAATCTTTCTTTCGTTTTTTTTGTCAGAAAAACCATTTCTGTGAATCGTGTCACCATGGTCCGCCGTTTTTTGTCTAAACCACAAAGAAGCTGAGTATTATTCAAACATCTGTCAGAGTCTGCAAAGTTTTAACAACGCGTGACCTTGAACAGCCAGCTAGAAAATTGACAACCAGTTCCAGCGCTGTACTGCCACCCATGCACCACTTTTTTTCACTGTACACATTGCTGCAACTAGTGTTCGTACACACGTGCAGTCCAGTTCCAGTGTTTACTGGCGGATCTTCAAATATTTCAACTAATGAAAATTTTAAATTTGAAAACTTGAAAAACCATTTTTGTTCGCAGTTTCGGCTCAAAACGTCGCTCCAAGTCGACGGGCATCATCTGGAACTGTCACATGGACGATTTTAGCACGCCGGGTATTCCAAACGCGTACGGGGTCAGGCCGTGCCCGTCAAATTTCATCGTACCCGGCAAGCGGCCGCAGTCCTCCACGTCGCCGTTGGTCATTTTCAACAAGGACACCGGCAAGGTATCGGCTGGTTATCATTAGACAACTCCTGGTCTACGACTGATCCCGCCTTGATGGAGAATACAAAAACAGCCTTATTTATTCGGCCATACCGTGGGATTTATTATTTTACGGGAGTAGGAATATGCCATTGGCTTTGTATACCGTATTACCCCCAATAAACCCCCATGGGGGATTAATACGTCAGCGACTTTTAGGGGTGGGGGTTTATTGGTGGGGGGGGATTATTGGTGGGGGGGGTTTATTTGCAAAAAAATTCTAGGGGTGGGGGTTTGTTGAAAAATGGCAAAAATACCTTGCATGGCAGGCAAGAAAGTCGCAGAAACTTCTACTCTACATAGAAATTTCCTTTTATAACAGCCTTTTGTGATGAAATTACTATTAACTCACCTATTTGGGGCCTTTGGTAGCACGATTTCATCACTTTCACTGCAACCAGCCACTGAATTCGCTGGGTATGTGTTTCAAACAGGTCTCCAATAATCCCCCATGGGGGATTATTTGTGGGGGGGATTATTCGGAAACTGGTCGGGGGGGGGGGTGGGGGTTTATTGGTGGGGGGGATTAATGGTGGGGGGGGTTAATGGGGGTAATACGGTATTTCTAAAGCTAATCATTCAATTCATAGAAATGCTCTTGAATTAAGGAGCACTTAATTCACCACCCTGTACTTCAATGGTCAGGTGCGACTGGTGGTCGGCGCACAGGGTGGCTCGCGAATCATCTCAACGGCAGCGTACGTTGCCACACGGGCACTTTTTATGGGCGAGACACTGAGTGAGGCCGTGAACGCGCCTCGGATACACAACCAACTGGACCCGCTCGTCACGAGGCACGAACGCGACTTTCCGATTGTACGCGTTTCTTTTTCCGGTTTTTTTCGACAAATTTTGGTTTTTTCTGGTGTTCTCGTGACAACTGGGTTTTCTAATTTGACTCGTTTCCCCTGGATGCACACGATCAGCAAGTTTGAGTAAAATTTAGGCCAAAATAACATTTCTTTGGGTTAATTTTGGGTCGGTTAGTTTAATGAAAATTCAAAATTTGACGAATAATTTACAGTCTCTGTAAAAAGATCGGTCGGGTTGGTACTGCAGAGATAGAGAGAAAGTTTGTAAGCTTAAGAAAATGTGTGGCAGTTTTTCTACGCTGTTAAAAGAATCGGATATGTCGATTAAACTGCGCTTCAACCCAATCGCGCGTTTTTTTTTATTGTATCATGAAATGTGACATTTCACCAATGCAGCAGCAACGTGGGAGCGGGGGCTTTGTATCCAGAGTCGGTATGAGGGCTCATTTCTAAATTAAATAATCAACGTTTAATTGAAGAAGAATGGGGTGTGTGTGTTTAATCACTAATTGCAGTTCGCTTAACTTTTAATTATTCAAATTCCAACGCATAAAGTTGTGTATGAGCGGTATCTTTTATTTGAAACAGACCGGACAACGATTACAAAAATGTAAGAAATATTCAATGTGTCGAAAGTGTCAGTCAAAAACCAAGAGTGTCCAAAAAGCCTAACTGTCTAAACTAACTCTCGAATCGAAAGAGAGAGAGCTGCTTTTATAGCAGGTTGTTGTGTTTACCACACAAACTCACATCCAAAGGTAGACTACGCATTCTGAAATGTCAGCATCCAAAAATAGCACAAAATCAGACAAAATCAGACAAAAACCATTAAGTGGACAAAATCAGACAAAAACCATTAAGTGGGCGAAATCAGACAAAAACCATTAAGTGGGCGAAAATAATCACGAAAAGCCTGTAAATGTCAAACATAATTTTAAATCAAAAAAAGATACAAAGTAATAAGCACATTATAGCATAAGATATCAATATACCCTCATAAAACAAAATAGCACGTCTGTACACTTTCCTGAATATTCATGTTGCTCAAAAAGATACAAAGTAATAAGCACATTATAGCATAAGATATCAATATACCCTCATAAAACAAAATAGCACGTCTGTACACTTTCCTGAATATTCATGTTGCACATTATAAAAGTATGTACAGTCACATCACGATGATTGGTTACAAAACAATGTACGAATGTAACATAGTAATTGGTTACCACATAAAGAAACATTAAAACATACTGATTGGCTGTACAAGCCGATTGGCTGAAATGTATAAAGTACACACATAAGAATTACATCACACAGATATCATGACAGACGGTTACCTTGATATAGACATACATGTGTGCTTATGTGTCACATAAGAATTACATCACACAGATATCATGACAGACGGTTACCTTGATATAGACATACATGTGTGCTTATGTGTTTTTACTTGAATGGGGTTGTACACACGTTACTTTTACTATACGTTTTACTCACACTGATAGTAAATTGTGGTTGTCGGTATAAATTAGTTATGTAAAAATTGGTTGGACTATTGTTTGGTTTTTGATTAAATACAAAACAATTGGACGTGTTTCTTCACAATCTTCTTAATAAATACTCATATACGTTACACACCCAGGGCAATTTGTGTGATGTCCTCATCACCGTAGCTCGAAATTGGCTGCAGCATTTTTTCACCGATTTGTGTGACGATTCTTTTGCAAAAAAAAGGCGTCCCCCCCACCAGGTAGTCACTGAAAAAAAAAAAGTAAAACCAAAAAAAAACACATTTTTAAATCATTTTCAACATATTTTTTTTCTCTCTTTTTGACATCATTTCTTTTATCATTTTCAACATATTTTTTTTTCTCTTATTTCTTTTTGAATCGAACAACTTTTTTATTGCCCGAGTCTACTCTCGTATTTTTGTTTTAACACTCTTCATATATTTTTTTTCCACTTTTTGCTTTATTTTTATTTTGTGACCGCGGTAGAGCTACTCCTCTTCTTTCTACGCCCTGTTGCCCGAATAATCACTCAGAGATAATCGAAGTAAAAACGAATTCGAAAGTGCGAAGTACACGTAGAAATGTATGTAAACAGGGATGTAACCTTTAAAAATAAAATGTGTTTGAGCAACATTGAGTCATATGACTGTTCGACCTGGTAATTAATGACTAAAAGGTAAATGCACCGGTATTTGTTATTTAAAAGATCATTGATATGCAGGAGAAAAATTGTGATTTTGACGGGATGTATAATGATTAGGTAAGATTACAGTATAATGTCATGACCGGTATCAATTGCGAATGTAAGGATCATTATCAGCATATCAGCAGGTAATTTTGTGATTGATGACCAAAATAGTAATAGACACACAGATAAAAATGACGAGACTAAATTGTGACAAAGGAAACGGACATAAAAGTGTTCATAAACAGTAAATCTGTACACGTATTGAGGTACTGCGATGCCTAGTTCGTGATATAAATTGTGATATGCAAAGTGTCAAAAGCAAATAAATGAAATAAACGTTGCGCAAGTCAATGAATACTCTAACGATGTATATGCATAAGGAATCAATTAATATTTGAATAATTGATAAAATTAATGCAAAATATTTTCATAAAGAACAGACAAGAAAAATTCTTTTTTTTTTGAAATATCATCAAAAGAAACAGCAATTTCAAAACAATCAACATGACATATACCTGTATACATTTGTTTTAACCGGATTTTAATTTTTGACCCATAAATCGTTGATTAATTAATAAGCTCGAATTATGACAATTGAAAGCAGTGTGTAAAACAAGCAGAGATCGAAGCATCAACCGCTGACGAGGTCAATGTTCAATATAATGGAAAACTAAGAAAAGTGAGACACAAAACTTATAAGCACACAAATAAAAAAACACAAAGGTTGTATCAACGCACATATTGAACCAATGACATCAAAAACGTAACAAGTAAGGAAACCAAATAAATGCGCAATGATGAATGGTTTTGGCGTGTGTGAGGTATATAAATATTTTAGTGTTTTGTAGTGAGCAAATTAAAAAATGCAACCCTGTTTTTGTGAGCTAAAAGAAAATTCTGTGGTACCTATTATGAACTATTGATTGAAATCTGCTTGGTGTATAAAACTTGGTTAATCTGAGAGCAATAATGTCGGCACCCTGTTGACTGTAGTCGTGTGTTATTTGTGGCACAACGATTTGGCGGTGTTGATCATTTGCATTACGATTTCACGGCGGCTCATGTATGTTTGTTGCTGTTAATCGGTCGATCCGACTGGATGACGAATAGCCCTGAGTTCCTGCGGCTAGGCGTGGTGCGGATCAGCACATAGTGGGCGTCCGAACGTGGCGCGGTGCTGCACGGTTGGCGACCGAACGTGGCGCGGTGCTGCAGGTGGCGACCGAACGTGGCGCGGTGCTGCACGGTGGCGACCGGACGTGGCGCGATGCTGCGCGGTTGGCGACCGAACGTGGCGCGATGCTGCGCGGTTGGCGACCGAACGTGGCGCGGTGCTGCGCGGTTGGCGACCGGACGTGGCGCGATGCTGCGGATGGCGACCGAACGTGGCGCGGTGCTGCGCGGTTGGTGACCGAACGTGGCGCGATGCTGCGCGGTTGGCGACCGAACGGTGCGGGACTGCAGAGAGTTATCGGCCAGACGATGGCGCGTGTGGCACTGGTGGCGACCGGACGGTGCGGGACTGCAGAGAGTTATCGGCCAGACGACGACGCGTGTGGCACTGGTGGCGACCGGACGGTGTGGAAACAGCTTTGTGCGCATTCGTTTACCGAGCGGTCCCATATTGGTGAACATCGGATTTCCTGTTCCGAAAATGGCAGTGACACAGCGAATGCGACCCATTTGTCGTTCCTTCTCATTGCAACAAATTCACAGAATCGGCCAGGAATGTAGGAGCGGGTGAGCAGTCTGGTGAGTGTTGGTGGTACCCGGCAGATGGTCGTGTTTGGAAAGTCGATGAAAACTGTTTCGGGTGGGACCAGATCCGTGGCCATTGTTTTGATTGATTTCACGACAATTTGCAATTGGTTGTTCGTGCGGTTGATCACACCTGATCCCTGTATGGGAGAGAATTGCATGTTACCTGTATGATCGGGTTTGATGCGGTCAGGTGCTTTGTCGGGATGGAAAACAACTCGATGTCACATCGTCAGCGGGCGGACCGGCGTCCGATGCGAATTGGGGATTGAGACTAAAAGAGATTTACAACAACGGTTACAACATAAAATCACAACACTAACAACACAATAGGGTCAACATTCAAAGATGAAAAGGTGCATGCTTACAACATCAAAATGTATTTAGTACCTGATGGTTTTTACTGTTGGTGAATGACTGTGGTTCTGGCGGTTTGATGTACTGTTTTTATTAAAGCGAAGAGTTGGCTGTTGCGTTGTTTTGATGAAGCAATGGATTGACTGTTACGTTGTTTACGAAAAGTTGGTGCAGTTGATTTTGACGTTATTCAGTTGACGGGATTTGGCTGTCGGTTTTGTTGTATGTGGAACGATTGATTTTGTCGACTGGAGAAGAAAATTAGCATTATCACTTCACAAGCAAAGAAATTGTTCATGCAATACTTTACATTCACGCTCACACGACATTCATGCATACATTCACATGCTGAATAAAACGGAAAAAATTGTGCGTGGTTGGGTTTTTTGATAAAAAGGTAAGCATGGTAAGGTTGTCGGTTGCGAATAAAATAAAATGTATGATATTTGGGTGGTGAAAAATGTTTTAATTTTCTGGAATCCCTGTGGTATAGCATGGTTTAAGGCGGTCTTTGTGAACCGTCTGTACATGGCCGTTCGTATTGATTGGTTTAATTTTGATGTTATACTCATCGACTCTGATGACCCTGTATGGCCCCGTGTATGGTCTGTGAAACTTTTTTGGTTTGCCTTTTGGCACGTGTGGATTGTGTAACCAAACCCTGTCGCCTTCGTGGAACGTCATGTTAGTTGCTTTCTTGTCATTTTCGTGTTTATATCGTGCACTGGCGATTCCAAAGTGTTGTTTTGCGTATTCACGTGCGATGTTTATGTTTTGTACCAGTGTATATTTGTAATCGTCGTATTGCTCAACGTCTGCGATGAGTTTTGCGATGTTTGGCGTTGAGTTCATTGTGATTTTAAGGTCTACCGGATAGATGGGGTCGTATCCGTAGACCAG
>JASANC010001151.1:0-145813 GCA_030248135.1 Theristus sp. LFF4_11 | reverse complement strand
CCAATCAGCTGGCCGATGACTGCCTATAATTTTCGCTTCGACTGTATGTTTCTTAAACTCCTGTCACTTTTTTCTGAGTCACAGAATATAGAACGTGCGAAAGTTCTGAATTAACAATAGAAGAACGAATGTATCGGTTTGGTTGAAATCAAACACACCGATTCCTGGCTGAATATGTCTTTTGCACCTTATTCACTTCTTCTTTGTTGTGTACGCTGCGAAAGAAATGACAGGTTTAAACAAACAAACTGTAGACTCATACACGAACAGGACAAATTCTGCCGCCATCAAAACACGCCCACTGGACTGGCTGTGCATCCAGGCGGCTCGGCAAAGAAGCAATCAGCAATCGATTCGTTTCCATTTTTCTCAACCGACCAAAAGCAACAGCATCGGCGAGTAGTGCCTGCCGTGTCTCGATGTTCGCCTGTAAGCGGCTAGTTGCGAGATGTGCTTGAAGAACGCTGCGAGAATCGCATCATCATCGCCGCCGCATTTGCACTGCTGCTCCACATTTTATGTACTTGTATCCGTGTGTACCACATCAGAGACTTGAAAAGCGTTGTCGAGCCAAGTCTTTCACTGCTTACACAAGGTCATATTCCTCCTTTTATATGCGTCTCCCGCATTTTTAGATAATAACATATGTGACTCGCTGAGTGCTTCGTGCATGCATTCTGTGCAAACCAAACTGCGCCACTGCACAGACTGCATGCAGCACGTGCTCACCAACCAATCAGCTATTGTGGATTTATTCAAACGTGTCCAAGCTAAAATGACGTCATTTGCTTTAAAAACGCCCGTTTGTCAAAGTGCAGGCACTAAAATGTCAGTTTGGCGTGACTGATTCGACATTCACCATTTGTTTACGGGACGAAATCGGCTAAACGAAAAGTCTGATTTGTTGTGAACGGCAAGCGCATGTTTGGCGGCACATGACGTCATTTTAGTGGGGCACGTTTGAAAAAATAAGTCAATTTAGTTGCATATGTTATGGAGTTATGACTGTACAACGAACACATTGCTGACGGCGACCACCGAGCGAACGGGCGACCGTGACGCAACAGCGGCAGCCAGTTGTTGTTCGATGCCAGTTGGCGGGCGACTGCATGCCTGCGGCAACGCAACGCAAAACATACATTACAATTCAAAAAAAACAGGAATATCAATCAACTATTGCACGAGAACAATTACAAAACTGAAAACTCGCACGCATCCCGTCCATTTTCAAACAACCAGCCTGCAGCTGCGTGTCACTTGTGTTCGAACAGTTGCATCAGACCAGAGAGCAGTACCTGACGGAATATTTCGATAACAGCCGCATCGACTTCTCCTGGAGACGGCCCGTTTAATTCAGACATCGTCGCTCGTTCGCAACTTGAAGGTTTCTGCTTTCATACGAATTGATGTCACCATCGAGCATCTTAGATGCGATCCAACATTTCGTAGGTCATTTTTCTGAGTTGAAGCAAAACTAGAACAAGTTTGAATGTTTGATTGACCAAATATCGACAGTAATTTACCGTGACCTACTTGATGTTGATTGGCCAAACAAAATTGAATAGCAGTCACTGGTTGGTTTATTTAGCAGATACGAGCGGTAGAAATGGTAGATACGAGCGACCCGTTTATTTAGGTCAGCAAAACATTTTTCAGCTCAGCACAAACAAGGCGGCAGCGCCATGCAAATTATTTCGGATAAAATTTATTCATTGATCGGTTTTTTATTTGTATACAAAGTAACATCTCAAGCATTATGTACACGACACATTGTGAAACAACAGCACTGAATGAAAAGCTGGATTTGACTGCACTTTTAACTCGACTAGATTTGTACACTTATACACATGTACCAAATATCTGAGATCACAATAACAGCTTCGTGTTCACAGCAAATTAGCAATTTGGTCTTTGGTTTGGTGGGGAGGGGAGAGAACAATCAGAATAACTCGAATTTGCGAAACGCAACAATACAGAACACTGTGCAGAAGAAAAATCAGTGAAATGAATCAACAAAATACCATACCCGAGAGCACAAAATTCAGAAACAGCAATAGTAAACAAACAAACAGGAATGGCTGCGCGGAATCAGTGAACGAACGACGGACACAACACAGCGTGCAACATCAACGTCAACAATTGTGCTCGCCAGTTGGCGTGTCCAGTGACGAGTCAGCCGACTGACTGAACGCCAACGCCGTCGCGCATTTGCGAACGGGCACAATGCGAACTTTGAACAGTGCATAGACGGGCTTGTGGTCGGACACGGTGACGTCGCCGACGGAGTCGTAGCACACGGCCACGATCGGCGCCTCACTGTCGCCGGCGTGCTCGTGCACCGCTGGCGCTGTGTCCTGCTTCGTGTTGCGGCGACTGTTCGCACGGTACAAGATGCGATCCTGCAAAGTCGACCGCAAACACAGTTGTTGTTGTTGTTTGTTGCCCCCTTTTTATCCTTACCCAACGCCCTTGGGGAAAGGCATTGTCGCAATTTTTTATTGTCCACCGCATGGGCTGCGACGTTGGAAGCAGTTTTTCTGCTATAGAAGTGGGCGTTGGGCAAGCTGCGCTGGTATGCATGGGCGCGATGTCACTAAGTTCCTCGCCACCGGAACAGCAATCTTGTGAATCAAGAAAGCCGACGTTTATGCTGCCGAACCATTAAGCCCCACGCAACCCGGGGCAGCCGAGTGGTCACGAGCGGATTCGAACCCGGGCCTTCCGATTGGAAGTCCCAAGTGCTATCCACTCAGCCACTCAGCCGGCTTAGCGCAAACACAGTCACGTTCTTCAGTGAAAAGCTCGCTACCCGTCAAACTCAGGCAATCAGCTGAATACGTCATGCGTGCATGCTTTCTATGTAGGCATTGCTGAGGGGGCAGCAGCTGCAGAATCTGTCCTGCACAGAAAGCATACATCACGTGATCGCAAACCAATCAGCTACAAACGGACAGCTTCAATGATTACAAATAACAAAAGACGTGTCCCCCTCATTTGTCTTATTTCGTGTGACTTTTTGCGTGTTTCTCGTCTCGTGGCAACCCCAGCGCACCAGAGATCGTACCGTATAAGCAGGACACCGTCGACGACTGTAGTTGTTCGTGCCAATCTCGTATTTGTATGTTGGCGAGAATGTGATTGCTGCCTCGTGGAAGCGTTCGAATACGGTACCTGAAAGTTGCAACCATAAATCGTCAAAGGAAGAAGGTACACGAGAACAAAAAAAAGGAAATTTACATTGCTGTTTACCCAGCTTACTGGGTAGAAATTGCTTAGCTGTGCAATTGCGTGATGACACTTTACACTTCGTGCCGAATGAAACAGAACAAAGCAGCACGGAGCAGCGATGCCACTGCGAACCTTGATGCATTTCGTGGCTCAGCTGATCGTACTGCATGACCGACCTTGGCACGCGAACCCCGGCGGCCAGCTCAGCGTCGAGCGCCTTGCGGTCAATTGCGTTCAGGTCTAGCACCCTGCAGAAAAACGGCCCAGCACTTTTTTGAGAGCATTTTTTTGACAACAGAGTTTTCCGATATCAACTTTTCCAATTTAAAAGCAAGCGAGAGCGCACCGAAAGTTCAAATCGCCCATCCAGAAGACGCGATCGAAACTGGACACGGCCGAATAGCCGGCTCGTTTGATATGCCGCGAGAATTGAAAGCACTGACTGATCTTGTGGTAGTCGCGCACGCGGTCCGCTTTCGTGCGGTCTGCAGATTGGCACATACTTTGGAACGAACCTACTAAACGTGTAGTAGAAGAAAATTCATACGAGATAAATGACAGCCGATGAACAGCATCGATGAGTGGAAGATCCTGAATCCGGCCGCGATGGCGCCTTTCGTGCGAGCCGGCTTTGCGAGCACGGTGCTCGGGATGAACTCCCAATCGGGGTCTGCGAGCAAACAAAACGTCATCTTTGTGCAGTATGTCATCATCATCTGTGTCATATATGTCATCATCATCTGTGTCATATATGTCATCATCATGTCATATCTTCGTCATCAAAAACAAACGGAATGCTCAGTAACCGGTGCAGTATTTGAGCAGCGGTTTGCGAACGAACACAACGAGCATCTGGCCGAACTTGCGCACCCACAGGAACGGCGTGAACTGCCATTCGAGCGTCTCTTGCAGTCGTGTCATGACGTCGTGGTGAAAACACCTGAACAGTGTGCACAGATGCAACATGAATTTGCGACGCTGAGACAAGTTGGTGCTCGCAGAATTACAAAAAAAAACATTGAGTGCGGTATGCCACTGAGGTGCATGCAGCTACGTCGCTGTTTTCCATGTGCAGTGAACGAGCATGCACCCGGCCACCATCAGCTATGGCATGTTTTTTTTTTCAAACGTGTCCCACTGAAATGACGTCATGTGCGGCAAAACATGCGCTTGCGCCGTTCGCAGCAAACCAGACTTTCCGTTTTAGCCGATTTCTTCCCATAAACAAACGGTGAATGTCGGAATCAGTCACACCAAATTGATATTTTAGTGCCTGTACTTTGACAAACGAGCGTTTTTTAAAGCAAATGACGTCATTTTAGTCCGGACACGTTTGAATAAATCCACTAATATTCGAGTGCAAGAGCACAGCAGAGCTCACATGTGATACGAGTGCACTTCCTGCATCGAGATGGCGTAGATGTCGATCACACTGGCGCCTGGTCTGCCCGACCGACCGTACAACCAGCGGCGAATCGTTGCTTGGTCCGTTGGACACTGCAATGCCGAGCAATGGTCGCTGCGGTTTGGTCAGACTCACAGAAGAAAATAAACGCTGAAACAAAACTGCAAGTTTTTTTTAAATTAAATGTCATTGATTTAATTGCCACCTTGCCAGCAAGATTCCACGTGGAACAGAACACCGTTAGTCGTTCGTCGGGGAATATTTGGCGAATCTCAGTGCGTCCGACGAACAACGAGCCACCGGGTGCATACAGGAGTCCCCTAAAAAAAGTCCGCAAGTGCAATGCCACCACAAAATTTGGACGAGGCCACAATGCAATTTACGTGTGCGTAGCGCTGTCCTCCGTTCGTTTCCATTGGCCGGCAGCCGTGACCATCTGCGCCGACGGAATGCTGCTCGCGTCTGAGTCGTCGCTCAGTGCCCCATTCGCAAGCGGCTCTGTTTCGCGGCTGCAGGTCGACTTGCTTCGCTCTCGGCTCAGTTGACAAGAATCGCCGTTTGCTGGTTGACTTGCTGCACCGTTGCTCAACAGCACACTGCTCGACGCCTCCGGCTGTTGATGCTCATCGTTCTGAAATACGGTCGGAACTCGAAATTATGGGGATCAGAGTCGTCGTTGGTGCTCACGTGATGCACGCTTTCTGTGCAGAAATTGCTGTGCGGCGGAGTTTTTGGTTTGCACAGAAAGCATGTATAACGAGACTACCAACCAATCAGCTAATTCCGCATAATTTACGGTTGGACTGTACATTCACATAAAAAACGGATGCGAACAAAATGTTGAGTAAGATGCAAGAACGTGCAATGGTTTGCTCATGGTCGCCAAAATTCGACAGCGAAGCAGCATAGCCGGCGTCGTCGTCCGGACACGAATGGGGCGCAGTGGCGACGGCCCTGCTGCGTTCAACTGCGTTTGCGTTGCGCTGCCGCCCAAGGTCACAGTTCGCGTGCAACTGCCGTGGCAGCGCTGAGAACAGTGCCGGTGACGGCCGTCGCTCACTGTTCTGCTGGTCGTTTCTCAGTGGTGTTTGCTCACCGTGCAGCTTCGGTGATGCAGCATGACTGGCGTCGTCACCGTTTTCGCCGGCTGCAACGCATTGCGCTGGTGAACAATTGTTTTATTTTGGCAAGTTTCCAGGAAAGCTGGGCTTATTGATTGCTTCGGTACAATACATACACAGCTCATTTTAATGGTGAACATTCGCGCAGCCAATAATTGCCCGAGTCACGTGTGAAACATGCAAAGCCAAACGTAGTCCTCTGAGTGCAATAGCTGTCAAAGTCAGCGACACCCAACGACGGCGCAACCTGCTCATTAACGTGCACTTGACTTGACTGAGCACTGCACTTGCTGCGCGGTGCGTGTTTGCCCTCAAACTCAAGCGGCCTCTCACTTGCGGTGTTGCTGCGTGTCAGCATCTTGCGCGCCAGAGTGCGACGCTCTGCATGCTGATTCGCGCTGTGGTGAGCCGCATTCATGTTGCTCGTCGAGGCGTGCTGCTTGCGCCGCAAGTGATGAGGCCGCCCTCTCAGCGGGCACGATTATCACCGCCAGTAATTAGTCTCATCTTCGCGGCTGTCATGATTGTGGTGTACCGCCAACAAAGCACAACACAACGGTACATACTCAAAATGTCAAGCGTTAAAAAGCTCGGACCACTTTGGTTGTTCTGAAAAACGGAAAGTTTTCCAAAATAAAACGAAAAACGCACCCTCGCTTCGCTAAGCCAAGTGGAAAATAATGATCAAAGATATGTGCTGGTTGCCACCAGCAACGTATGGTCTGTTATAAAACCAGTACACGAACTTTTATTCAGCTGCAATACCGAATACAACAATGCACTTTTATTTTATCTCTCTTGGCTCGCACGTGAAAAGTCACTCCAGGGCAACAAAATAACAAGAGCCACTCTTATCTCTCTCTAAACAATTTCAAGAATCACAATCAGAAGATCCTAATCAAACGACCAACAACAGACAAAACTGACTCAAATGCAATGTAATTTTCAACGCATTTCAATTAAAAAAACATGAACAACGGTCAACAAATCACTTTTCAATCGTTCGACCTCGATCCACACACCGTCACGAATCAGTTACTAAAAACAGATGAAGGCGTTACGAACAAGAAAAGAAAATCGAATGCCCGATTCAGTAAAAAAACGAAACAAAGACAATTGATTGCAAAAAAAACCACTGACTTTTCTGGCGCCCGCAAAGCCGGCACTTTTGTCGGCGAGATGCTGTGAGTGCATGCCGTAAGGGTTCTTGTCTAACGCCTGCTCCGTCCAGAGGTCCGGCGTCAAGTACGAATAGGTCCGTGCGATCGCAATGTAGGTCGCTTTCGCTGCAAACAGACGCGTGAGTGATTGAAATGGTTATTCAAGCGACCGCTGAGGACTTTTTTTGGTTCTTTAATTATACGCGCGCCGGTTCCGGAAACCCGAAGGTACCAAACTACGGCGGAGACGGGCAATGCTGCCCCGAGCCCAATTTTACCCAAGGCTCAGGAGGGAATAGACCATTAGATGTTCGTTGGTCACTCTAATTTTCCACGAGTATGTCTTGTCCACAGCGAGGTTCGAACCCGGTACCTACAGAACTGTATGTAGGCCGAAGTTCTACCGCTACGCCACGAACGCGACTTCCGGCTCTCTGAATCTCCGATGCCGAAAGTTAAGTTTGCTGTTCGCGGGTTCGCCGAGTGAACGCAGAACGCAAAAGTTAAACGCAGCAAACAGTGCAAACGCACCAAAATTGCCGAGTGTGCTGGTGCTGCCGGTCGCTGCCGTGTAGCAGTCTTCGATGCCTGCCATCTGCAGCAGTTTCTTCGGCACCGGCGCCGACACGATGCCGGTGCCACGGGGCGCAGGAATCAGGCGCACCATGACGCTGCCGCACTTGCCGGTCAGCTACGCAAAACACAAACCAGCATCACGATCATCAAGAATTGCAATCGTGCGGTCAAAAACAAGATTTCAAGTTGACAACTATCGGCCGTTTCATCACACATGCAATCAGATTGTAAAAACCGCTCACCAACGGTGTTTATTATTGTTCACCAGGAAAACCAAAACAGAACAACCGCATGATAAAACGATTTTTCACACACAACATAAATCAAAATAATAACAAAAAAACCACGAACAACTGAAAAAACGCCAAAGAAACGAAAGTAACCTTGCACGGCACCGTGTGCGGCGCACCGATGCGATTGCCCCAGTAGCCGCGACGCACCGGGATCACGGAGAGTTTCGCGGCGATGATGGCGCCCCGAATCGCAGTGGCGACCTCCTTCGAGCACTTCACGCCAAGGCCGACGTGCCCGCTGTAGTCGCCGATCGCAACGAATGCCTGTGCAGCACCTCCCTTCAGACACACATGGCACTTTTTTTCGCAGAGTGCAAAGCTCGCGATGGAAAAAACACAAAATCGGAATTGCAAGAAACACATTCAGCCAGCTGTCTCTAATTGACGCTCATTCGCAAAACCACGCGTCAGAATGATTCCGAACGGTCCACAGACGAACTCTAAATTATAGGTAATCAGCTGATTGGTTGGTGATCAAGTGAAGCATGCTTTCTGTGCAGGCCTTTGCTGTGGAGGGAGAGTCTGTCATCCACAGAATGCCTGCGTCACACGATCACCCTCACCAACCAAACCAACCAGCTGATTGTCAGCTGCTTGGCACGGCACTGTGCCTCGTCTCGTCTGTTAGGTTTTTTGTCCTGTCACGTCTTGATCTTGTGTCCTCCTACCGTCCGATCAGACGCAGGAGCAGTCTGCGAGGAGGAGCTATTATCATCAAAAGCAGGAGCAGTTCCATTTGAACTGAATCGGGTTGAGAAAGCAGGGGTTCGATCAAAACCTGCTTCGGCAAAATGAAATGAGTTTTTTGACTGGAAACGCCGACCTTGAATCGCGTTCGTTGTCCAGCGCGCGTCTGCTTCTGAACGGGCATGATCTTCAAGACCTCGTCTTTCAACGCCGGTCCAACGAATTGGTCAATGATCTCGTATTCCTATTGTTGTTTTCAAAGCAGTCAAAGTGCAACGTCGGCGTAAGCACAAGCAACACTTGTTTGCTACAGTCGAACTCTAAATTACAGGCAATCAACGGATTGGTTGATGATCACGCGATGTTCTTCTTCTGCAGACATTGCTGTTGAGGCGGAGAATGTCCTGCATAGAAAGCATGCATCCACGTGATCACCAACCAATCAGCTGATTGCCTGTGATTTAGAGTTCGGGTGTGGAGGCTGGCGCTGGACAGAGACCGAGTGTTCGCCAAAACAAAAAAATCTTTGTAAACTTTCTCACTTTCAATATAAAATGGGTGGGCATGGAAAGGTTTCAAAGCGATTTTTAAAACAAAAATGCGTGGTGCATGAAATATGGATTTTGAATCTGGACACACAATTCTTTTTTCAACAATGAAATGAAAATAAAACCAGTCACCTTAATCGGCAACGAATGCAGATACACTTCTTCGATCGACTTGATCTTGCCATCTTTCACGAGCCGCCCCAACTTTGTCACGGGCACCCACTCCTTGTCGCCGTCTTTGCCACCACGGCCACCGCCGCGTCCACGGCCCCGACCGCGGCCACGACCTCGTGGGCCTCCCCGGCCTGACGGGTGATTGGAAAATGAACAAAGAATGATTAATTATCGTACAAACAAAATGTAGAAAGGCGATGCCAAAGCCGAAGTATCAGAAGTTTCTGCCTATCATCAATGCAGCAATGTGCAAGACTACCAAACAACACAACCTGCATTGTTTGTGATGTGGCGCCGTCATCGGATATCAATCTGTCCGACCTCCGACTCCCATCCTGCGACTGCGAGCGAACGAACAAAAAAAACAAAAACCACAAGAATGAAAGTAAAACACGGCACTGACCGCCACGGTCGCCTCCTCCGCCACGACCACCCCCTCCAAATCCACCTCGAAATCCACCGCGTTCTGCCATTTTTCTGGTAGATCAGCTTTTGTTGAGGCTGCACAAAAAATGCAACCACGTGAAACACAGAAAGTCAACCACGGCCACTAAAACAAACGCGAAGAAACGGACACAGATGGATGGAACTAGGGTTAGGGGCTTTGAAAAAAAATTTTTTTTATTTTTTTTTCGTTTTTTTTTAAATTTGGATTTTTTTTCAAACTTAAAAAAAAATTTGAAAAATTTTTCTTCTACTTTGCTCTGAAAATTCGATTTATGGCATAATTTTTTTAAAGTTCAAACCAAATTTTCTTCCCAACTTCTTTGTGTGCTTAGGTAAATGTCATTATTTGGTCATTTTGACCGACGTACTCCATGTTTTTCGATTTGGATGACTTCTAGAGTCAATTTTTAGCGTTGAAATGACTCAACTGAATTGAAATATCGTTTCAGAAATCGTTTTCTTGCAACTTAGAACATGTTTTTCAGTCGGTAGGCCATGAGATGAACATGATATCTTGTTGATTGGCGTATGTTTCTTCAATGGAGTTGTGCGATATATTGTTAAACAATTGGAGCGGAGATGTTGGTTAATACCACATCACACGACCGTTTTTCAGACACCCGATAACATGGCCACATGTTAAAACTTGCGTGCTGAGCTAAACTAACGTGTTAAACTTGCGTCTGTCAGTTGCCCGCAACGTGATCGCGAAATCATGGTACGTGTTTTCGATACGATGATTTGAAGAGTGGGCTCTCGCCATGTGGCAGATAGCATAGCTGGTTGAACCTGAAAGTAAGTGTCTTGGGGGGGGGCGACCGGGTCGACAGGGGTTGCCGACTCAGCTACAGCAAACAGGAATTTTTGAACACAGTCAAATTTTGGTAATTTTCTAAAGAGGAACAACTAAGAACGGTTCAATATTCAAGTACACGTCGAAAATTGTCCTGTTTTACTGTTGAAAATGCAACTTTCCCTCTATGAAATGGACATAATTTCAATAAAACAGGATTTTCGCTCTTATAGTTTTCCGGATCGTTCTGAAAATAGTCTAGATGAACTCAGCTCGACGAGACGCTTCGAACGAACCTAACTTGTAAAAAAAAATTTTTTTTAATTTTTTTTTAATTTTAAAAAAAATCCGGATTTTTTCCCCCCAACCCCAGATGGAACGGAAGGATTAAGGATAAGGAACCACACCACAGAAGAAGACCCAATGCTACAAAACAGCAGGGGTTAGGGTTGTTTTTGTTTAAAAAAAACAAAAATCGTCATTTTTGTTTTTAAATTAAAAAAAAATTTCAAAAATCAAAGTTGTGCTAAATCAACCAGGGAGTTCGAAGAACCACATTTAATGTGCATCTGCCTCCCGAATGACTCCCGTATGGCGCGGAACTTTCCAGATTTTGTTTGGGTGACCTCATTTACCCCTTTTCCAAACCGTTACCATGCCTCTTCTTGTGTTATGTATGACCCCAAAACGCCACGAATTGTCCCCAGCTCAAGTGAAAACACACATACTGATTTCAAAATCGAGCGGCGACGACAAGACACGAAACAGCAATCAGACAACGTAGCGCTTGCAAACGGAGCAGCTCGGACGCTCAGAATTCAGATTGCGAGGCGAATTGTCACCTTATCTGCATCGGAAATGGTAAGCCAAGCTGTGGGACGCTCAAAAACTTCATCGCAGAAGTTGTCGAAGCCTAAAATCAGTCGGTAAAACGATCCACTGCTGACGGTTTTACGAGGCAATATCAACGAAAATTTTAGTTGAAATTTCGAAAATTTGTGCCAATACCGTATTAAGGTTTTCAAAGCATATTAGAGGAAAAATTTTCGAATTTTTTTGATCGGTATTTTTTAATCACTTTTTTCAAGTTGCGGCCCGAAGAATTCCGGTCCGGACAATTCCGGCCCGTCGAATTTTGTTTGGAACGAACAACAAACCGCTGGGAGGAAGAGAAATGATTTTTTTCACATTCCGCTTTGCATTCGCATTCCGCAATCAATTAACGCAATCACAGATATAAAAAATGATTGCAAAAATAAAATTTGCAGTTGCAGGTCGCAGTTGCAGAGCTGCAATTGAACTGCAAGTTGCACACCTGCGTGAATTGGTGGTATCGTGTGATCTGGTATTAAGCTTTTTGTCTGTCATTCCTGTGCAGACGAATGAATTAGTCTGAAATTTTGCCCAAATCTAAGTTGAGTTTTTATAAACAACTGTCTAAAAAATCGTTAGAAATGGTTCAAAACAACTCGAGCAATAACGCGTCAAACACCCACTTCTTCTGAAACACCCTGTAGTGCCCATGCCATTTGTTAAGTTTAAATTTGTCAGCTAAAACGGTCAACGCTATCAGTCGCAGCGCAACAGACAATTGGAACCTTCGATTTCGCGCATGTGACGTTCAGTGGCTGTTCTGCGCGACATGCAAAATCCTAAATGCTTTAATGCTTTAAAATTTAGACCCCACTTGTTTGTGAAGTTTGAAGCAGTTTTCTAAATTCAGGACATTTTCCATATTATTTTCTTGCAGAAACTTGCAAAAATTGATTTGAAATAAAAGAAACAGTGAATCGGTTCACTGAGTTCGTCTGTCCTTCAGTCTGCTCTTTCCAATCGTTGTTCAAAGAAGTTTCTGAAAGAACAAAATTGGAACACACTTAGTAGTACAACTAAAAGTGAATATTTATAAAAAAAACTTGAAAAAAAACAATGTGTATTCAAACGAGCGCGCTTTCACACACACAGCGCACTTGGTGCACGTTTGGTTGATGTTGCACGCACGTCAGATGCGCTAAATCAAGGGTTCCAATAGTCTGTTACGCTGTGGCTAACGGCTTCGACCGTTTTAGCTGAAACTTTAACACAACAAACCGCAACCAAATGAATATAAGTGGTGCAAATTTCAGCTTCAGGCATTTATGCAGATCGAGGAATTCCTTGGCCGCCGAGGAACGCCTACACGAGCGACGTACGCAGCAACAACAACAGTGACTACGTCCGGCGCGGCTGTTAAGTGTGGCGACAACCGTCTAACCACACGAGCCAAGTTCCTCCACGTGACGGTGCGCGACGCCACGTGAACCATAGTGCGCAACGTTCACCACCAAATGACGACAACAACGGAAGGCAGGACAGTGAGGAAGCCGACGGGGCTTACTCTAACCCAACGGCCCTCTTCAGAGCCTCCTGTGGGCGTCCTTGGGGGCTACCCACAGGGAACAGCACCCCGCGGTGGAACTGTGCCTTGCCTGTCCCGCGAACACCTGAAAATTGCGGCGTTCAACTGCCGTGCGCTCACATCGGACATACAGCAGAGGTCCCTTGCGGAGGACGCAACTGAGCATCGAATAGACATTGCGTGCATCAGCGAAACACGGCTGCCAACAACATACGAGCAGGTTTCCGACCTGCTAGGCGAACGCAACTACAGATTGATAACATTCAATAACAATGACAATACAAATCACCACTCTGGCGTTGGCTTCCTGATCAGCGAGCGCGCTGAGGGGTCGCTGGCGGCCATCATTCCAGTCAGCGACAGGGTGGCGTGCGCTCGCTTCAACACGTACATGGGCGTGCGGTCCGGCAGCAAAAGACGGCGAGGCTTGTTCATCGTTGTCGCGTACGCGCCGCATGAGGGGCACGATGCCGAGGTCAAGGACACGTTCTATCGAGAGCTGGCGCATTCCGTCACGCTGGCGACATCGGGCGACGTGGTGCTGATCGCGGGTGACCTGAACGCAGCCGTGGGGCCGCTGTCACCACTCGAGCGTAGCGTCGGCGCGCAGCACGGTGTCCGTTCCGATAAACGGACCGATAACGGTCAGCGTTTGGTGACTTTTGCGGAAAATAATGGCTTTGTGCTGTCGTCCACCACATTTCAGCACAGCAAGCGTAAGACGGCGACGCATCGACTACCGAACGGACAACTCCGGCAAATCGACCATGTGCTGATCGCAAGACGATGGCGGGCGTGCATCACGGACGTCAGGAGTTGCTGGCGCACCCACGTGGACTCGGACCATGCGCTGGTCGTTGCCAAGTGCCATCTCCAGTTCCCGCGGACCCAGAGAAGGGCGACGGGCGCGCCGCTGATTGACGTCGAGCGACTCGGCGATGATGCAGTGAGAGACAAATTCAAAAGCCGTTTAGACGTGATTGCGACCAATGATGATTTGAGCTGGGTGAGAATTCGTGAAGACATGTGGACTGCTGCAGTAGAGGCCTGTGGTCGAAAGAGCCGACGCAAACAGCAGAATCCAATATTCCGATCCGAGACAATAAATTTAATTAAAAGAAGACGCAAATTAAACGGCAAGGCGCGACGAAATGCAACGAAACAAATCAGGCGATCTGCCAGGTGTGACCGAGAACACTGGTGGGAGCAGAGAGCGAAAGAAGTTCAGATTGCGACCAATGTGGGTGACACCAAAGAGCAATATCGGGCGATACGGCGACTGTGCGGCCAGAATGCGGGTATTCTGAGAGGCCCTATCAAAGCTGATGACGGCAGTCTGCTTGTAACCGCAGCGGACAAACTAGAGAGGTGGAGGGAGCACTTCAGTACCCAATTCGGTGCTGAACCTCCCAGGGACACCCCACTGCAACGTCCGCCTGACAGCACAACCAACAGCACTTCAGCAGTCAGCATTGAGCCACCAACAATTGAAGAAATCGTAAACGCGATCAAACGTCTACGATCCGGAAAATCGGCGGGCCCGGATGGTCTGCCAGCGGAACTGTTCAAATGTGCACCGGCGACGCTAATCCATCGTCTGCATCAGTGTCTGAGGCGCATCTGGGACACAGAGCAGATTCCGCCTGAGTGGAGAGAGTCTGTCTGCATTCCGATACACAAGAAAAAATCAAGAATGGAGTGTGCAAACTATAGAGGAATCAACCTGCTGCCGACAATCACTAAACTGTTCGAAACAATTGTGCTAGTACGCATAGCGACGCTGAGAGAGCAACTGGCGAGAGAAGAGCAGGCCGGTTTCCGCGTGGGCCGGGGCACAGTCGATAACGTATTCACCCTGCGGCAGCTGACGGAGACGCGAGCGCTCTACAATCGGCCGACACTGATGGCATTTCTTGACATTCGGGGTGCCTTTGACTCTATCGACAGAGAAAGAATGTTCGATATTCTCGCCGCCGGCGGATTCCCGGCAAAAATAATATCTCTAATAAAAGCAATCTACACCGAGCAGCGTACCAAAATCAGGGCATACGGCGGCCTATCAGCAGCGTTTGAACCGAGAACCGGCGTCTGGCAGGGAGGAGTCCTCAGTCCTGTCCTGTTCACATTTGTGATGGACAGGATAATCCGACAGGCTCAGACCGACTGCGGGGACTGTTACGGTATTACCATGGGCTGCAGCGGCACGGAGGGGCCACAGTTGACGACCTTCAGATCACTGGAATTCGCGGATGACGTGGTCATATTTGCGCAGACCACGCCCTCACTGCAGCGAGGCCTAAACGCTCTGACAAATGCAGCTGGACGGGTCGGTCTGCGTTTTGCGCCGGCAAAATGCGAATTGCTCGCCGCAGACTGGCCCGCCGGGGACGCGGCAGACGTTACGATCGACGGCGTGCAACTGCCAAGAGTCGACTCGGCGGTCTACCTGGGGGCGGTAATAAACGCGAACAATGACTGTTCAGACGATGTTCATCGGCGCATCAAGCTGTCTGCCCTGGCGTTCCACAGCCTGCGGCGGCTGTGGCGATCGCACGACGTGTCAATACGCACAAAGGCACGGGTGTACTCGGCGTGCATCCGCTCGTCGCTGCTCTACGGCTGCGAATTGTGGTCGCTTAACAATTCAACATTAAATAAAATAAAAGTGCAAGACAATCAGTGGCTCCGTTCCATCACCGGCACTCACTGGTCTGATCGCGTCACAAATAAAACCGTGCAACGTCGCGCATTCGGGCCGAAGGCGAACACTCAGGGCGACATCACGCAGCTGATTCAGCTGCGACGTCTACGGTGGCTGGGGCATGTGGCGCGCATGAGTCCGAGCCGCATTCCCGCGCGGGCGATCATGGCGTGCGCGGAGCGTGACTGGCGGCGGGCACGAGGGCGACCGAAGGTGACGTGGCGAGAGATCACAAAAACTGAGACAAAACCGCTCTACACCAACGCGAGAGGGCGCATTCTGTATCCGCGTTCGGAGACGGCTGAGAAGCGAGGCGACTACAGCAGTTGGTACCGCACTATTCAGGCGAGCGCGAACGACAGGCAGCGATGGTCGGCAAACATCGAGGCGATCACGTACAAAACCGGAACGGTGGTGAACGGCGTCGAAGCCCGAACAACGGGAGCCGCGCTACGCGGAGCGACGAACTAAGTAAGTAAGTCAAATGCAGATCGAAGAGTTTTAAAAATTGACGTTTTTCTGATCACCCTGTATTGCTTCATGAATGCCCCTTTGCTCAATCACCATATTCGTCGACAATTTTTGAAACGAATTTTTTTTATCGCTGGATACTTTTCAACGATTGAATCAAGCCGCATTATTATGCGAATGGAATGAGACAGAATAAGTTCTGTTAGTTCGAAAGCATAAAACTGGATCAGTAAAGCTACAATAGAAAACAACGCTAAAATGGCACAAGAGTAGTAGGTACCATGAAAATTATCCGATCAAAGCTTGATAAGTTCTCTTTGAAAAATTATTCGCACCGACAATAACGATAACAGAATGAATGAACTGAGCAGAAGATAAAAAGAAAAGAAATCAAATTTCAAACCAACAAACGATACAAAAATCACATTTTTAACAGCACAATTTTTGCAATAAACTCGGCTCCTCTTAAACAACAAAATGAATTAAGGACTGTTCAAAACAATCACATGAAACACCAAAACGCTCACTCTCGTATGTGTTGCTGCCCGAGTTCCTTGTATCAAACAACAAAAAAAGGTGCCCAACAAATTCAAGTCGTTGCCGGTTAAAACAAACAAAAATATTGAGCAATACGAACGGAA
The DNA here is from genome assembly GCA_030248135.1 of Theristus sp. LFF4_11. Lineage (NCBI taxonomy): Eukaryota > Metazoa > Nematoda > Chromadorea > Monhysterida > Xyalidae > Theristus > Theristus sp. LFF4_11. The sequence continues at coordinate 129,170 of JASANC010001151.1, read as the reverse complement.
ATGAAAAATCACAACACACCTATTCAACCTAGTACGGTATGCACAACACAGTTTACCGTATAACCTCCATAAACCAAAATCCTGGAACAATCATCACAGCCAAAAATCAAACTAGCTCAAAACAGAAACCACCAATAAAAAACCGAAGAACGAAGTAATAAAAATAGATAGAAACAAACAAGATAGAACAGAAACTGTGCGCACGTAAAGAGAACCAACAGCTGGCAGAAAGTAGCAACTAGACATAATACGTCAAACGAAATAAGAGTTCAAAAACAGGGGAAATAACACTGAAAGACAAAACACTTGATCCGAAATCGAATGAGATAGTTACACGTGGAACAATCTGTAAATCGATTGCTATTTCTAAGGATACTGAGTTAGGTGCTGCAAATTTTTGCATGATATCAAAAACAATAAAATAATGTTTTACAGAACCGTTTTTGAGTCTTTTCTGTGGTTCTTTGTTTCTAGCGCATGTCGCAACGTGCAGCGTGTTGTGGCGAACGATCTGAGCCTGAAAATTTGTGAGTAGAAAGATAATCAGTTGTGCTATTAAAACAAAAACCAAGAGGCCAGGGGCCAGCGTTACAGAACTTGACAGTTCAATAGTGCTACACCATTGGGCGCCTGAATAAATTCATGAATCAACATTTCAGTTGCCTCACATCTTGAAAAGCAGCAGACATTGGTGGATCAGTTCGAGTGAAAAAAATGGAGCTGTGATGCTTCATGACTTTATGCAGGGCTTCAGTGGTGTAGCACTATTGGACTATGACATTATTTTCAAACGTGTCCCACTGAAATGACGTCATGTGCTGCAAAACATGCGCTTGTCGTTCACAGCAAACCAGAATTTTCGTTTAGCCGTTTTTCGTAAACAAATGGTGATTGTCGAATGAAATTTTAGTGCCTGTACTTTGACAAACGGACGTTTTTAAATCAAATGACGTCATTTTAGTCCGGACACGTTTGACTAAATCTACAATACTAAACTTGCCCAGGACGTCGGTGTTGGCAAACCAGTGCAACAACAACGAAATCCACGGGCATTGATTCAAACTGCACTGCTTGATTGTTCAGTGGTGGCTCTATTGCACACACGTGCACTGTCCACTTCCACTGTCTTCTTCGCCAGATCTGTGAGACAGGCCAGTTCAGAAGGCCATCGCCACAATCCACACCATTCAGCGGCGTTTCGGACAGAAAACACCACTCGCTAAAAAAATCGGGCTACGCACCAAGAAGGGCACTGGTGTGGACCATAATAAACTTCCAAGTAGCGAGAGAGTGGCGATTTACTGGACTGGAGAACAACCAAGATTACAGGAAAAAGATCACATTATATAGGATAATTACACATAATTACAGCTAGATAATTACGACAATCGCCCATCATCAACTATAAAGTGTAACATGGCCGCCAGCAGCACGCACCTTCCTTGACGAGCGGCCGATGGTATTCGCGGCCGTGGTGCGAATGAATGCGCGTCCAGCAGTCCTCGCAGTAATACTGCAGACACGAGACGTGCGGACAGAAATACGGCGCGAAACGGAGGCCGCACTTCTGTCCCTGACACTCGTCGCACAGCTGGTCGTCGACGACGTACGGTTTGATTTCGAGCTGCACACACGCCAAAAACAAACACCGTCAACCAAAACCAAAAACAAAACCGTCAACCAAAACCAAAACCAAAACCGTCAACCAGTGCAATGCAACCGCATTTTGCGAAATCGTCGGCAACAAGTTTTGAAAACGTCGGCCAATGATGATGATGCAGTTTTACTGTGACCAATTGGCCGTGTAGCACGCAGCTGTTTCAAACGACCTCCTACTCTTTCAATGTTCAATGGAGTGGTAGGGCAAAATGTTTGTGTTCGTCTTAGAAAGTGAAAAAAAATCAGAAAATCAGATGCAATCCCCAAAAACAGCTAGACAACCGGCCGCATTACCACCGACCAACACCCACCCGTTTGTTGTCTCCCTCGGTCGAATGCGACAGCTGCACGTAACGAGCCATGATTGCGTCCATGAACGACTTCTGATTCGTGAACGCCACTCGACCGGCGCCCTTTGGATACTTCACTTCTGGGTCGACGTCGATTCCCGCATAGCAGACGCCGCCATACAGGCGGTCCATGATGTGCGCCATTTCCACTGTTTTGTAATGCAGCACGTTGAGTGAAAACATACATTCGAACTCGAAATTATAGGCAATCTGCTGATTCTGTGGTGATCATGTGCTGGCTGCATGCTTTCATTGCAGGTATTGCTTTGGGGGCGTTGTCTGCACAGAGAGCATGTATCACGTGATCACCAACCACTCTCAGCTGATTGCCCATGATTTAAAGTTCGACTGTAGAACACGGCATGTCAGTGAGCTCGACTTTGGATCAGAGATACAGTGCGATTGTGACGTGTCAATTGCACGCGTCGTCACAGTGTTATATTATTACTGTGCATTTTTAATTACGGTGCACAATGCTTCGGCGGATGTGCTGCACGACACCAGCCCGCAAAAAACTACAGGGTGGGCCAAAAAAAAGGTTCCATTTTCAAACTGCTGTCACTGGCTGGTGTTTTAATATTATGAGCTGAAATTTTCAGCACTGATAAAACATGTAATGCCATTTTACTGACAAAAATTTTTTTCAGATATATAATTCCTAGCGCTCACTGTGGCAGATTTTCTAAAAAGCTCGAAAAATCAACAAATTGACTGAAATGAGGGCAAGAAAAAATTAGTATCAAGATGCGTGATTCAATTTTGAAACTGTTGCAAAGGTGACAAATGAGTCTTTTTGGATACCCGGGGTATTGATAGTTCAAATCATGCGCACAGAGTGGAAAGGTGTCACACTTGAATTGCATTTGAGCAGCTCGAGCGAAATTCTGATGTTTCACAACGGACTCGAGTCAGCATGCTTGCGACTGCGACAGAAACAATTGTTCAGTTGACTTTTTGTTTTGTGTGTTGCTCTGTTCTTGTTAATTTGTTTCTTTTGAAAAGTTTTTCTGCGGTTTGAATAAAAACAGTGTTTCAGTTTCAGTTTTCTGCAGTTTCGTCATGGTTAAGTGGACAGCAGAACAATGGGTCTGGTGTGCTATCTGGTGGGAGCAATCTGAAAGTTTTTCTGCAGTGACTTGCCAGTTTCGCGTAAAATTCAATTTGGGTCGCCACGAGGATTCGCCAACCAGGATGTCCGTTCTTTTGTGTCCAATCTGTTTGAGCATGGCAACGTGTTTTACCGAAAGAGTGGATCCGGTCGACCATCGATTGCTGCTGCATTCAAAGACACTGTGGTCGCAATGTTCACGCGCAGTCCAGCAAAATCGACGAGGCGAGCCAGTTTGGAATCTGGCCTGTCCCGAACCATGATGATTTGGATGATTTGGATGTCTATGAGCAATGATTCGTTGTGAAATTCTTGGTGAAAAATCCGTTTTTTTGAAAATTTGGGAATTTTTAAACATTGTGCTGTAAAACTGAATCTACTTGACCAAACTGGATAAAAAATTTTATCTGAAAAATGGCATCACATGTTTTATCAATGCTGAAAATTTCAGCTCATAATATTGAAACACCAGCCAGTGACAGCAGTTTGAAAATGGAACCTTTTTTTGGCCCACCCTGTACTTTCAGCATTTTCAGACACCAGTGTGTGTGACGTTGTATGTGGTCGAGGCAACTGCCGCAACGCGCACTGAGGTGTCCCGCAAAGAAAGTTCCACGACCAAAGTCCAAAAGGACATTCAGTCGCCACGGCGTGAACGGAGTAGGAGCGTCGTGTGTGTCTGATGCGCCGTGGTGGTACACACCACACCTCATTTGAAATTAACTAGCAGAGCATACCGGCTTTGAGCGGACGTGGTACGCCGCCAACGAAGACAACCTTGCGCAGGTCCATTGGCAACGCCGCATCAACCACAAAGTCGGCATCGGCCAGACGCCACGGACGCACCTGCACCTGGAAACGTTCACAAAAACAGAACTTACAAAAATTGATAATATCAGAAGAACTGTCGCGGCTTGTTTGCTACTGCACTGCAATTCCTTGATGCCTTTGTTTCATGGCACGCTGGAAACGAACACAAATGATGGGCAGTCACCCAAAAAAAGTGAAACTGAGAGGCAGTCTCTCAACCAAAATATGCAAAACAGTGTGTCGTCGTGTTCAACAGCAAAACGAACGGTTTTATCCTTCATCGTTGGACTTGACATTTTCATGAACAATTTGTCGCCCTCTGTGGTGCACGCGGACACCAGCTTACGCACGGACTCCTCGGCCTCGAATATCAAGAACACGTAGCCTGCAACACTGAGAGACACGTTCATGGTTGCAGGTGAAACAGAGAAACAGGAAAAAAGACTCGAAACGACCTTTCGGTGGGTGATAGCTCTTCTCGGCGTTTTTGTGCGGCCAGTCGACCGTCAGCGGGCCGAAATGACGAAACGCCTCGTACAGATTCTCTGAAACTTGCAAACAAACAATCACACATTGCGACAAACATTCGAGTGTTTGTTTCCAAATTGTTCTAAAAAGTGTGCAATAACGGCGTGGAGTCTGCAGTTGGGTTAGTATGGCCTATTTTTTTAAACGTGTCCCACTGAAATGACGTCATGTGCCACAAAACATGCGCTTGCCGTTCACAGCAAACCAGACTATCCGTTTAGCCGATTTCTTCCCGTAAACAAATGGTGAATGTCGAATCAGTCACACCAAACTGAAATTTTAGTGCCTGTACTTTGACAAACGGGCGTTTTTAAATAAAATGACGTCACGTTAGTCCGGACACGTTTGAATAAATCCACAATAGGTGTTTGAAAAACTATTTGTTCGTTTTTTGAATTCGGATTTTTTTTTCAAATTTAACAACGTGATCGCGAAATCTGCTACGTGTTTTCAATACGATGTTTTGAAGAGCGGGCTCTCGCCACGTGGCAGATAGCATAGCTGGTTGAACCTGAAAGTGTCTTGGGGGGACCGGGTCGACAGGGATTGCCGACTTAACTACACAGCAAACAGGCATTTTTGAACACAGCAAAATTTTGGTAATTTTCCAAACAGGAACAACTAAGAACGGTTTAATATTCAAGTACACGTAAAAAATTGTCCTGTTTTACTGTTGAAAATGCAACTTTCCCTCTGTGACATGGACAAAATTTCAATAAAGCACAATTTTCACTCTTATAGTTCTCCGGATCGTTCTGAAAATGGTCTAGCTGAACTCAGCTCGACGAGACGCTTCGAACGAACCTAACTTGTATTGAAAGTTTAAATTTTGTTTTTTCAATTCAAAAAATCCGGATTTTTCCCCTAATTCTGGTCAGCAGTGCACAGAAAGCACGTGTTCATAAACCAATCAGCTGATTGCTAGAAATTTAGAGTTCACGACCGTGACATGCAATGGAAAGCGGCAGAAACACAAACGAACGAACGTTCAGTGATGTCAATCGGCAGGCCACCAACGAACACTTTGCGCGAGAACACCTCAGACGACGGATTGTAATGCCAGTAAACAAACTCGTTGCTGCCACCCGCTGGCGCTGCTGCTGTTGTGTTCGTCTGTGCAGCTGTCTGCTGTTGTTGTTGTTGTGTTTGTGCAGGCACACCACCAGTCTGCAACTGCGTCGTTTGCTGCAGGGTGCAAAATGGAAACGAAAACAATACATTTGTCTTGTGTGATCCACTGTTTCGCTGATGTTTCAGCCAGACATAACATCCGTCTGAGCTGGTCATCATGTTTGATTGGGCTGTGCAGCCCGGGCCTTGTCGTACTGACGAGCCTGGGGGCCCGCGGTATACGCTTACCAGGCGAAACCGCTAGAAACAGTGCTTGCACGTTGTTATTGGTATTATCTTTCTTATTAAACGTGTCCCAATATGCGTTTGCACGCACAGCTAGAGAAAATGTTTCATGGCAGTGCGGCAATTTGAAATCAGCAAAACTTAATAAGCAAAGCAAAATAACAAAAGTAAATGGCTCGTGCGGCCGACTGGTTACAGGCAGGCGAAGTCGTGAAATTTGAAACACTTTTAGAACTAAGATGCACATTTTTTTGTGTTCAATTTTTATCCCGAAATTCCATTTTTTGAATAATATTTTAGCAGAAATACGTAAAAACTCAAAAATCACCTAAATTCAGCTTCATGACTCAGGATAAACATTATTGTCTTCATCGAGATTCTCATCTGGCAATGGCACAAGTTCATCGTCAGCTTCTTCACTAATGTCATCATGTGCATTCTCTCGGCCGTTCATTTAGTTTTTCTCGGCTGCTCAACGTGTTTTCCATTGTTCTCAATGTTTGCCGACATTCGATGTTTAAAACTGATGAGCACTTTCTGGTGCAGCGCCCGATCATCGTTGATTCCTTGCACACCGCTGCGAATGTTGCTCTTCAAAGCGTCGACGCTGGTGATCGCCGAACGGTACACAATTTCCTTCAGGTGCCCCTAAACCCATAAGTTGAGAGGAAATTCAAACAAGTGCGCGAGTGGCTGTCGGCGTCATTCGGTGACCACTGGATCGGCCGCAGGGGCAGAATTGAATGCCCCGAGAAGAATCCGGACCGGAAGCCTTTTGACTTTTGGGTTTGGGCGGGTGCCTCTGACGGATATTGTGTACCGCACACGGCGCCCACCATTGCAACGGTATGCAAGAAATCAACGATGATCGGGCGCTGCACCAGAAAGTGATCATCAGTTTCAAACATCGAATGTCGTCGTTCATTGAGAACAATGGAACACACATTGCGCAGCCGAAAAAAATTAAATTGAACGGCCGAGAGAACGCACATGATGACATCAGTAAAGAAGAAGCTGACAGTGAACTTGTGCTATTGCCAGATGAGAATCTCCATGACGACAATGATGTTTATCCCAAGTCAAAAAACTGAATTTAGGTGATTTTTGAGTTTTTACGTATTTCTGCTGAAATATTATTAAATTTACAAAGTGTCTGTGCGTGTGTGTGTGTGTGGCACTTTTTTGCAATTTGAATTGGCGCCCTTTTTTGCTACTTAAGAAAACTCCATCTCAATTTCCTTAACCTATTTTTTATTAATGCCAAGGCCAGTTGAGATTGTTTTCTCAAAACGCCGACGTCCCTCTTCATAGCTGGAGTCATCATGATACTCTTTGGTCAACAGAGACAGTTCAGCGCAGCATAGGCAAATGGAAGCGTGGCTGATCAAAACTTGATGATCGACTGGGAAAGATGTAACAAAACCGTCTTTGAAAAAAAATTTAACTTTTTTGTTTTTAAAAATCGGGTTGCAAAAGGCACATCGACATCGGCATCGCAAGTTGCACTTTGGACTCAAAACAAGTAAATTTCATTGAAATTGATACTCCATGTTTCATTTTCAAATTGATACTCCATGGTTAAGAGCGATAATTTCAACGTAACGCACGATGGGCAACTCGCAATTGTTGCTGCTCAAAACTTGACGAGCGACTGCGAAAGATGTAACAAAACCGTCTCTGAAAAAAGTTAGTCTTTTAATTGGGTCGAAATGGTATTTATCATTCATTTTCACTTTGCAAAATCTTTGGGTCATGTTGGGGTAAACGGGTAAAAAGAAGCAATGACTGCAAAACGAAATTATAAACGTCACTTTTTTGTTTCTTCTATTCATTTTCACTTTAGAAAAAAGGCTTGGCTTATGTTAGGGTAACCGGGTAAAAGAAGCATTAGCTTTTTAAAACGGGTATTTTTTAATGAAAAAAACGTTTATTTTTATGTTTTTTATTCAATCTTACTTAACTTACAAAAAGGCTTGACTTAGGTTAGGGTGAACGGGTATAATAGCAAAATCATAAACTTCGCATTTTCACTTTGCAAAAAAGGCTTGGCTTAGGTAAACGGGTAAAAGAAGCATTAGCTTTTTAAAACGGGTAATTGAAAAAAACGTTAATTTTTATGTTTTTATTCAATCTTACTTCACATATAAAAAGGCTTGACTTAGGGTTAACGGGGAAAAATAGCAAAGTCATAAACTTCGCATTTTCACTTTACAAAAAAGGCTTGGCTTAGGTAAACGGGTAAAAAAGCATTAGCTTTTTAAAACGGGTAAATGAAAAAAGTTAGTTTTTATATTTTTTATTCAATTTTACTTCACTTACAAAAAGGCTTGCCTTCGGTTAGGGTAAACGGGTAAAAATAGCAAAATCACAAACTTCGCATTTTTTAGTTATTTAAATACATTAAAAATATTGTATTGTAAGCGACTTCACGGCAGCACAAGGTAAATTTTTTTCAGAGTTATTATTCAATAAACGTTACTGTTTTTTTTTCTTTCTAAGTCAATGCCACTTCACCAAAAAGGCTTGGCATTGATTAAGCCACATACGCTCGGGTCAATTGGCTAGTATTATTAAAAAGTAAAATTTCGAGATAAAAATTGAACACAAAAAATGTGCACCTTAGTTCTTCTAAAAGCGTTTCAAATTTTATGGCTTCACCTGTAACCAGTCGGCCGCACGAGCCATTTACTTTTGTTGTTTTTTCTGGGACACCCTGTAGTTTATTTTATTACCTATTCGAACTACGTTTGGGCGCGAAACAGCTTTTTTAGCTGTGCGGCTTTTCCACACATCATTCAACAATACTCCGCCTCCTTCGCACGAAAACATAATACGTGGCAGACACAAGTGCAGCGAGTTAGCGCACCATCGAAGTAGAATAGAGGCAGCTGGCAGCAGGCATCGTGCTCGTGCCCATGAACGTCTGTGCTGGCAGCAGCGTGTTGTTGTTTGAGTCGCCCATGTTGTTGTTGTGACTCGACACTGATGGAAACAACGGATTACGGCAGACCGTTGTTGGTTGTCACGTCACGGGCAACAAAAACTGACCATTCGCCACATAACTGGCAACAAAAAAGAACTGACCATTCGGCGCATAAGTGGCGACCGCCGCCATGCCAAGTGCCTGTTCGTGTGTCAGCGGCTGTTGCTGGATCAACATGCCTGTCAACAATAGTGACCGTCAATAACACAAATGAATGTGCATTGCTATTAGCAAGATTGGTCGACCAGAGACCATTGGCATTCCAGAGCGCATTCTGCGGCTGCAGCAGCATGCTGTGCGTGGACGCGAACGCAGACGCACTCGCCAGTGTGCCGTAGTTGGCCAGCATCTGCTCCGGTGCAAACGTGCACTGTTGCTGTTGCACTGGCAGCACTTGCTGTTGTTGTTGTTGTTGGCCTGCTCACAGAGACATTCCGGTTCCCTTGAAACATGTTGGAAGTGCGATACAAACACCACGTGTCGTATTGCACCCAGTGGTCAGTTTTATAAAAGTGAGTAGTGTCTGAAAAGTGAGGAGTTTTACTCCAGGGTGCTACAAAAGTTAAACCTTGACAATTTTTGAATAAATTTATTCAGGTGAACCAGCAGAATAAAATAACTCGGTGCTGATTTTGGCAAAAATATCAAAACAATATTAAGCCCCAGTCAAAAAAAAGAAGCTTTAGATTCAATTCTTCAACCGGAATTCGTTATGGTCTAACTTTCGGAACACCCTTGAGTAAAACTCCTCACTTTTCTTTTTCAGACACTACTCACTTTTATAAAACTGACCACAGCCGATTTGCAGAATGCTCGCTGATTGATTGTGAGCAGCAAGTGCGTGCGGTGACGGCTGCGTTCTAAAACAGAATCACGAATTGGTTGGTGGGTGGGTGGGGGGTGATGAGATGGAAACACTGCTGAAGGATGGATGATGAATAAACATGCCCCCCCCCCCCGGTGGAGGTGTCCGTTCGACAGACCGTGTCCGTGCGCATGCGCATGTGGTTGTTGTTGCTCGTGGTGAGTGTTCTGCTGGTGTTGTGTTGGCGAGCCGTGCACTTGCTCGCTGTTGTTATGCTGCTGTTGCTCGTGCACGTACGCCTGCTGTTGTTGTTGTTGTGCGTGGTGCACTGCCTGTGCGTACGTCATTCGATCGCCCATCGTTTGCTGCTGCACTTCTGCAAAACCAGTGCACTGTTTGTGAACCAAAACCAACCGGTCGACGTTGTTGCAATTTTGCAATGAATAAATAAAAACAAAGTAACTGCAGGTTCTTTTCGAGTTTTTTTTATTTATTTATTTGTTCGCGCGCCGGTTCCGGAAACCATAAGGTACCAAATCCGGCGGAAGCAGGCAATACTGCCCCGAGCCTAATTTACCGTCGGCTCTGGAGAGAGTGTTGACCATTAGATATTGGTCACTTTAGTTTGTGTCACTGTGTGTCTTGTCCGCAGCGGGGTTCGAACTTTCCACCCAGACAACGGTAGACGAAAGTCCTACACCTGCGCTACAGACGCGACAAACTTATTCTTGGGACTAATTTATTGAACATATGAAAGTGATTGCCTTGCCACACTAAACCCATATTTTTGTGTGACAACGACGTTTCACGGAGACCGAATGGAACACAGTTCAGTTTTCAGCGACAAAATCACATTGAAAATTCGCAAAAAGAAACGATTTTACAGTCGATCGAACTGAATGCACTGCAGTGCGTGCACTACAGAAGCATGCTTCACATGATCACACCATCACCGACCAATCAGCGGATTGCCTGCAATTCAGAGTTCGACTGCACAGGTCTGCGAGAGTGACAGTACCATTGGGATCGCTGCCAGCTGCCAATCGCTTATTATTGTTGCACAAACTTTGCGGCATCGCACGCCGCTGCTGCTGGTCGTTGAAACGGCGAGGGGTCATGCTAATCTTGTAGTGGCCGTGATCGGACGATTTTGAGCGCGTTTTTGCCTGATGTTGTTGTTGTTGTGATTGAGACTTTGCGAAGTGGCCACGATAACACTGAAATCGGGAGTGAGTCTGCTGCTGCTCGTGTGATTCTGCCGCCGCAGCACGACTGTTTCGACCTGAAAACTCCATCTCGAGTGTGCGATTAAGGATGGAAGCGTGGCCCAGGGCGTGCGGGGCAAGTTCGCTCGCGATTGAGACTGGATTGATTATTCTCCAGATTTTCAGCCAGTTGAATTGAAACCACTGCGCTGTTCGTTCAGTTGGCGCTTGCGACAATATTCTTCTCGTGTCGTTTGCGTTATGTCACCCGCTAATTTCCTTGCCGTTGTTGTTTGTTGACGCCGTAAAAATGATCCGTACAAAAGTGGAAAGAACGCTGACAAAATCCTTAAAAGTGAAAACCGCGTTTCTTCAAGCCAGCAACAGAAACACCCCAAAAAAATAAAAAAAACAAAAACTCAAACAACCCAACACCCACCACGCCACGCCACCCACCCACCGACCCACCACACGTCCACACGCCCCCGCCCCCCCCCCCCCCGCTTCCAGGCCCTACCCTACCCGACCAACCACATCCACATTCATTCAAGAATCATTATTAAAACAGGTGCATGTGCAGTGGCGGGCCGGCGGTGGCCCCTGCCCTTTAACACAGGAAAGAAAAAAATGCAAAAACAAAATTGATCATTTTCACCTTATCAAAAAGGCTTGGCTTTGGATTAGGTTTAGGATTAGGAACCTACAACGACTCATTGCAAGCAACCTGATTGCAAACTCTGATCAGAAATCAAAAAATCACTTTTAAGTATGCATACAAATCGAATAACCCGACTGAAAATAATTTGCTTTTTTAATTTCCATTTGCGCATTGCACGTGCGAACTGCGATGCGAGCGGGCAGCTGGTCACTGCTGGTGTGTGGTGGTTGCTGATTGGGCCACGTTCTCTCTGCTGTGTACCAATCATCGTTGACATTGTATGTTTAAAATTCGAGCTTTGCTTTGTCCTCTTCCGTTTCTCAACGTCCAAAAAAATAAGAATCGTGGCGTTTTTGTTGTGTAAACATCAAACAAATACGTGCGCTGTTGTGAATGTGATCACTGATCAGCATCGTAGTAACTAACACTGATTCTTTTTTGAAATTGGCAGTCGATACCCTCATATGCACAGAAATTTTTTCGCTCAAATGTTCTGTAAATTCCGCAAAACTTTAGGCAAAATACCATTTGGCCCCCGCTCCAGTTACTTACCCCCCATCGCCCCCCAAGCCCCAACCTTCCGGACTAAACAAGTATGCCCATATGTGCAGCACCAGCGCGTTTTCATGCTGTTTAAAGTTCGTCTTTATGCGGTTTTGTTTTGTTTTTTTTTTGTTGGAATTTTTATTTAGGCGATGTTTTTTTCAGCCAGGGCTAACCCAGAGAAGCGTGCAGAACGCCGTCGAATAGGGCGCCCATCGAGTTTTTCTCTGTCATTAAGTGCTTATACAGCCTTCGGCGGGGCTCGATCCCCCGAACGCCCAGACAACAGTCTAACGCGCCACCACCAGGCCACGATGGTGACAATGAAAAACAAGTTTTTTTTGCGGGGGCATACGGCGAGTACTCATGCAGTTTTATGTTACGACACAATGTCGTTTTATTGTCCTTATTATATGTTACGACACAAAGTCGGCATACAATTGTAAGTTTTGAAATAAAAACGGAACATACGAACAAGGACATGAAAAATAATACCATGACTACATGTATCCAATCACGTGTTTTATTTTTTACCCCCACATTAGAATTTTCAAAGTATGGGACTTCGAGAGACGGAACAAGAAAACTGCCGAAGTTGAAATGTTTGTTTTAGCCTCGATTTCAAAATCCAGTCGTGTTCATCCAAAAACTTTTTGCAAAGAACCGGTTGCATGTTTGCTCGTTGCTGAGAAACTCACTATAAAACGCGTGACCCAATTCTCGCTGGTAGAAGCAGCCATCACGTATTCTTACAGCTGAAAAGCAGGCTGTATTAGCTGTAGCTGTGTCTGTCTGCTGGTAATCTGCGCAAATGGTGGTAGAAACGCCACGGGCACAAACAAACACCTCATGGCTGCAGTTGCAGTCACTTTATATGCGCATCAAACACCATCTAGCCTCTTACGAATTATCGTCTTGCACTGGTTCAAAAACAAACTCATCGATGATTAAAATTCTGTCGCAGATATAATGGATTTTTAGGCATTTTTTATAATTTTGTTTCGTTTCGTAATTGCGGTTGTTTCAACTCTTTGCTTTTTCAACGAGTGACTGACAGACAGACCGACATTGATTTCAGTGATTGGTGAATAATGAAAACGAAGGAAAAAAACTGAGCAGAAAGAGTCAAATACTACACTAGTCTGTATTGAATATGGGAGTCCATTGAGATTGAAGAGCTCTTGGCGTGTGACCAGCCTTGTCTGGTTGCCACTTTTTCACAAGTTTCAGTATTCAAACACTTCGCACGTGTACGCGCGTTCATTGTTACTTTTCTGACAGCACCACGGCAAGTTTCTGCCAAACGCAAAAGAAATCAATTCATTCAGAGACGAGCATGCTCAGTGAATGTATGATTTGCATTCTGCACTCGACGGTGGTTGCTGTGTGCAACACTCCACACTCAATTCGACCGTGGCACACAAAAGCACACGGATACAGCAGTCCGCTGTTGTTGTCGGCGACCATACGGCCTCAGTGAAATCATGATCATCTGATGGTAACAATGGAGAATCTTTTACTCGATAGAATATCATCCGCACGACGATTTTGAATTGAGCGTGGAAAATTCAAACAAATTTACGTTGCTTATTTTCGCCATCAATTTTATTTTCTGAAAGCACCATGGACTAATTTTTTTTGAAGACGCTCTAACCGAGATGTTAAAGTTTGGTGAGTCATGCAGCCTGTTGTCTGCTTTCATATTCCTAAACAGTAACATTTTTTCTCAAATTATACCGTAACTGCAGTTACTTCCGCCCACTGTTTTCGTGTTGGATCACGTTGGCGTGTCATCGGCATTCGACCATTCTACCGTAGAAATATTGCGGCCTGCTGGCAATTTTTCACCTAACCCAATATGGTCAATTCTGCAATTATTTTCTCAATAATACTGTCTGGTGAGTAAACATTTAATCAATTTATTATATAAAATTCAATTTTTTTAATAAATGTTTATTCGTTATCAAAATAATAAATGTTTTAAAATTCATTTCAAAATTGTCAATATCGAATGCAGTAACAGCTGTGGTGCAATGCAAACGAGCAGTTGACCTCAACAGTGAACCAACGTCCGCAGACAATTCTTCTGATGAAACGAAAAAGCACGTCGGTGTCTGCGATCCCCGTCAATACTTTGACCCAGTGGACGGTGATGACACAGCATACTGGCAGTGTCGACCTAAGGAGTAACTATAATTTATAACATGATCATTCAGAAGGGGATTTATTTCAATTAAGACAAATTTGCTGAGGATTTGTTGATTTGATGTCATAGGATTTGCTAAATGACTAGACATGCACATGCTTGAACAACGTGCTGCAACATTCAACCCATCGCTCAATAGCGACATGTGTTGTGTTGATTTTCACAAATAAGGTGTGACGTTTGGAGTTTTTTTTTGAATTTGCACTTTCGCGCCACCGGTTCCAAAAACTCGACAGCTGCAAACTCCTGTGAGATGATGACTGAGCTTACGATGATGCTTGTGGATGACGTCTATGCATTTCAGAAAGTCGTGGAACGGCATCGGCGAGTGGGAGCAACGGCACTGCGCGAACGGCACCCGTTTCGTGCAACGTCTCCAGCGTTGCGTCAGCAGCAACAGCAGTTCCCGTGCCGCCGGCACGTCCGTGCGCCGTCAGCAGCGTCCCGGCTGCGCAATCGGCATTCCGCACGCGTTCCGGCCGACGTTCAGCGGCGGGTGTCCGTTTCAGCAGCAACAGCAGCAGTTTCGGTGCAATCGTATGCAGACTTAGCAAATTTGATCGCCTCTGATCTCGAGCATCACTGATGATCCGAAATGGGATGTCCAAATTAGATTAGAAAATTTCAGTAGTTTCGCCGGCCGCGCACGCACAAATGGGCGGCTCGTGCAACTGGCAGACGTCGCTGCTCGCTGCAGACCCGTTCAGTAACGCGTACTTTCTTCAGTGTGCGCCCGCAGCACCGGGGTGGGTACTGTGAAGGCGCGTTTAGCAATTGGTTTTTTGTGCGTACGCACGGACACGACACGTAAAAAATGGCCACGCGATTTAGAAATCGTGTCGTGTGTGCTATCTTAATGCATTACGGACACGATTAGTTTGCGCACGGGATTTAGAACGACGTTTGTGCGTACGGACAAAAAAAACTAAATGGTGTTTCCGCCTTGAAGCAACACACAAAATCCGGTGCCTCCGTGGCTGATTGATTGGTCCGGGCGCTTTTGCAGAGAGAAACGTTTTTTTTTTGCAGCAGCCTCTGCGGCGTCTGGCGACGCACCCCGTGTGCCCCGGGCACGGTCTTTGACGTGCACGCGCAGATCTGCGTCATGGCTGCGTTGCAAAGTTTGTTTTTTGAAACATGACACTTCGAATTAACATCTTCCTCGGATTCAATTTCACCTTTGCTGCTCCGCCAGACCGCTGTCCACACCACCACCAAGCGATTTGTCCTTGCCACCGTGCGCACCCCATCTGCCCGGGCCCGTCGACGTGCCACCAGAACACGTGCTGTTTGCCACCGCCGACCTTTGTGCAACAAACCTTGACACAATGTACGGAATGGCCGAGTAAACATTTTTAAACAGGATTCTTCGTGCTATTCTGTTCATTTTTTCTCCCTTGCACACATGATTGGGAATTATGCTGGCACTTTTGAAAAGGACAGACAACTCCTAGTCTGCGACTGATCCCGCCTTGATGGACTGCCTCATTTATTCGGCCATATTGTAACTAATTTTCAAACTTTATGTACGGCCACTTAAAAAAGTGTTGAATCACGAAAATCACAAAAAGTTCGACCCTGAAACATTTCAGTCAATTGTCCAGACGGATCGCTGGCTCGAGCGCAATGTTTCGCTCATACAGGGTGTGCCGGTGGTTTGCAGTGCATTCACGGTGCGTGTTGTGCGCCACCAACAGCACCACTGGTGATCCAACCTGCACAACCCCCTCCACTGCCTGCACCAGTCCCTCTGGTGCCCGTGGTTCTCTCCTGCCACGATGGCCAACCGCCAGCTGGCGTCTGTGCGCTCGACGGCACTTGCCCGCCAGCACAATATTGCGTCCAGGTGAAAGTTTTCTAGCAAAAATACTCCATTTGAAAAAAATCAGATCAAATTCGTACGGAATTTTTTGATTTTCTCACAATAAATTTACTTTAACATGGCTACTGGGTACTGAACGGCTTTTTAAGTGGATGGATACTAAGAGGGCTACTAAAGTGGAAACTAAAATTGCATTCACGTGTTCTAAAAATGTATAAACGCGTTTTAGTAGCCACTTTAGTAACCAAATTAGTGGCTATGCCCGTCGTCTCAGTGTGGTATCAAAAAAGAAAATCGCCGAAAAACAAAAAAAGTGAATACCCTATGTTTCAGGATCGGTGCTGTCCGTTGGGACGATGTCCAAACGGCGACATTCCCGTGCAAGCGTGTGCCGCCGTGCTGCCCGCGTGCCCGCACAACACGCAGTGCATCAGCAATGGCTGCTGTCCCGTCCCGCTGCCCGTCTGTCCCAACGGCGCCGTCGCCTCTCGTCCTTGTCGTGGTCCGGACCCATTGGCGTGCGATTTCGCCGCCACGAATCAGTTCTGCTTCGTTGATGGTCGCGGCTATCAGGGTTGCTGCTCGGTGCCGCGCTGTCCAACAGGTTAGCGTTGCTTTATACAACAGGTTTCTTCGAGCCTGTCAGGGTTTTTTTTCGCAGAACGCAGAGCACGAGCACGCGAAATTTGAATTAAAAAAAGATTGAACCGGGATCGTGGAATCAAAGACACCAAATGTGCCTTATTGTGGCCAAATATGCCTTCTTGTGGCCAAATATGCCTTCTTGTGGCCAAATATGCTTTCTTTGCTACCCGATCCCAGTGGTTCATTTTTCGCAGGTTCTATATTCTGCTAAACAATAAAACAGGTTTAAAGAAACATGCTGTATTTGTACGAAAGCGATTCTCTGTCAATAACTCAGAAAAAACGGTTATTCAGCAAAAGTTCAAAGCAAAGTAGTGTCAGCTTTGGTGAACTTTATTGCTGACGAATTTGAGTCTAACGAATTCGATGTTTTCCTGGAGGCGAGCCAGCAGTGGGCCCGTGCACGAGCAGCGTGCCGTGTCCGCCCGGCTCCACGTGTGTCAACGGCGCGTGCTGTCCGGTGCCGCGTTGTCCTGATGGCGTGCTCGGTGTGCAGCCGTGTGCTGGCGTCGCTGCGAATGAATGCCCGGCAGGTTAGGCGTCAATCCAGCTGATTATGACCTATTTTTTTAAACGTGTCTCACTGAAATGACGTCATGTGCCGCCAAACATGCGCTTGCCGTTCACAGAATAGCAAACTTTCCGTTTAGCCGGTTTCTTCCCGTAAACAAATGATGACTGTCGAATCAGTCACATCAAACTGACATTAGTGCCTGACAAACGGGCGTTTTTAAAGCAAATGACGTCATTTTAGTCCGGACACGTTTGAATAAATCCACAATAGTTCAGTGTTGTTGCTGAATCGGTTTCTACAGGATGCTGTCATCAAAGTTGAAATTCAGTCATATGCCACCAGACGTCTGTCTCATCGTTGACGAACTCTACTTTCTTTGAGAAACCAGTTGTGGATACTGGATAGCTGCCGACACTGTACAACAGAGAACATTACAAAAGCTCAGAGTCGTTTTGCAACATCACTGATAATCGCCCATATCGACTTCAGGTTTCCACTGTCTTGGGAGCACATGCTGCGCGATGCGTTGTGCGGACGGCAGCAGTGGCCTGCAAAGTTGCCTGACACAAGCGGACTGCCCGCTGGGTGCTGCTTGCCAGAATGCGTTGTGCTGCCGTTTACAACTGTGTCCCAATGGTCAACCGGCCTTGGAACCGTGCATTGGCGGCGGTCTGTCGACTTGCCCTCAGGGTACGAGAGAGCAGTTGTTCAATGTGCTTGTTTGCTGTAAGCTACCGGTATGTTCAATTTTCATCTGGGTGTCTGAATGACTAGAAGTGCCAGTTGCACACACTTGAAATCGTTTCCAAACATTTTTTCAATATGTTGTGTGGCAACCAACCAGTGGTAGCCAAACAAAAGCATTGAGCGCCCTACCACGTTTGGCCACCATACTGGTGGCCTCACAGAATGTTTGGAAATGGAAAGTGTTCCACAGCGGATCATTAGCTTTTAATTCAGGTTACGGTTGCTACAACGGTGGCTGCTGTCGAATCGCGCTGTGTCCGACCGGTGAGCCGAGTGTACAGGCGTGTCTCGGCAACGGGCAAGCGAACTGCCCTCTTGGATTCGCCTGCATCAACGAGATGTGCTGTCCGACTGCGACCTGTCCCACCGGAGAACTGGCGCTGCATCCATGTGCTGGACCCGGTGAGACGCAACATTTGTGTGTGCTGGTTTTCCAGAGTTCTCACATCGACCGAAATAATACAAGATACATACTGTCATTTTTTGGTCACATCACATCGACCGAAATAATACAAGATACATACGGAATGGCCGAGTAAACATGGCAGCTTTTTTCAGGGTGCAAGGAGCGCGCGAAATTTGAATGAAAAAAAGACATTCAGTAACCAAATTGTGTGAAAAATTTGTCGCGTTTTTTTTAAACTAATGGATTCTTCCTGCTGTGCGGTTCATTCTTTCTTCCTTGCACACATGATTAGGAATTATGTTGCCATTTTTGAAAAAGACAACTCCTAGTCTGCGACTGATCCCGCCTTGATGGACTGCCATACTTATTTGGCCATACTGTACTTTCATTTTTTTGGCACTTGCCCGTTCGGCTACGACTGCTTGCGCGGCGGCTGCTGTCGCGCACCAATCGTCGCGCCACCACCGCCGTTATTGCCAGCGCCCGTGCCAACTTGCCCCGGTGGCCTACCGTCGTCAGGCCAATGTCACGGTTTGAGAAATGAAACTTACGTGTTTTTTTCAAGAGTTCACTTGCAGAAATTCGTTGAAAACTCTTCTGCTTATACACACAAGTGTTTCGATTCGGCCAGCTGGCATCTGCGCACGGCCGAGTGTCACGTGCGTCAGTGGCGCTTGTTGTCCGCAGTTGCTGCCAGTTTGCCCCGGGGGTCATCAGGCGACCCAATTGTGCACTGGTGAGCACACGATGTTTCATTGCAGTTAGTTGAAGAGTCCATTTGCTAAATTGAAAAAAACACAAAACAAGGGCTGGGACCTGTTTATCCCAACATGTGTAGGTTGCACAAACCAACATCAACAGCACTCTTTTCATCATCAGACATTCGTTTCTTAGCAATGCACGCTTTGAGTTACATCTGCAGAAGAAGTTAGAAGCGAATGAGAAACGGATGTGGGAACGATGCATGCTGATTGAATGGGACGGACTGACCTTCCAGTCGCAGTGAAAGTCCTGCTTTGAAACCGGCTCGCAATATGAATTACTGGAACAAAACCCACCATTTTGTTCCAACAACCACCGCAGACATTTGTAAACGCCCAGTGTGGCGTTTTTGAACGCCGCAAAAACAGCAGGCGGTTTTGAGTGCGGTTCGTTCGTTCAGGAGGAGGCCAAGGCAGTTGTCCGGTTGGATTTGAGTGCCTGAACGGTGGCTGCTGTCCCCTGAGACAACCGATCCTGAGCACGCAACTGAAATGCCAAGCGCCGAACATGCAGCCGGTGTGCTACTGCGCCGCCTACAACCACGCGTGTCCGCCGACGACCACCTGCCAAGCAGGACTCTGCTGCGCCCCGCGTCAGGCGTTCACACCTTTTTTTCTTATTTTCAAAGACACTACCTCTAACGCAGATTGACGATGTTTCATGTTGGCTGATTTATTGTGGATTTATTCAAACGTGTCCAGACTAAAATGACAGTCATTTACTTTAAAAACGCCCGTTTGTCAAAGTACAGGCACTAAAATGTCAGTTTGGTGTGACTGATTCGACAGTCACCATTTGTTTACGACAAGAAATCGGCTAAACGGAAAGTCTGATTTGCTGTGAACGACAAGCGCATGTTTGGCGGCACATGACGTCATTTCAGTGGGACACGTTTAAGAAAAATAGGTCTACCTCTAACGCAGATTGACGATGTTTCATGTTGGCTGATTTACGTTGTTTTTCTTTCTCATGCTTACAATCTTTGAAGGTGCACTCGTTTGCAGAGAGCTCTCCCCTGTACAACACGGTTCGTCCCGGCGACCGCTGCAGCAGCACCGCGCAGTGTCCCGGCGCGTATGCGAGTTGCGTCGCCGGCTACTGTATTTGCGTCGGCAATTCACGGTCAAATGGCGTTCAATGTGTGCCGTACGCACGACAGTCGCCGAAATTGAAAAAGTTCAAAGCCGGCAAGAATTGCGGCCAATTCGCCACTGATTGCAATAAACTTTCATGGGCAACGGACAAGCGCAGCGTCAAGCGACTTGCGTCTGATTCGCATCTGGCGATGCAGGAATTCGGCATCGACAAAGACGAACCACCTGGTGAGCGCACAGCAATTGAAAATGATGCACCAAATTGTCAGAGAATTACAATTTTGGTTTACATTTTTATGCGATTGATTTTTAAGATTTTAAATTTTTTAAGTATTTTGGTATGTTCCAACATTGAAACGGCGCTATTGCAACAGTGACGCCGACTGCACACCGGACATGACGTGCATCGACAATCAGTGTTTGCCGTGTAGGTGTCTTTGATTGAAATGTTTAAAATGCGGATGGTTACATTTCAAATGATTTCGTTAACACAATCAATCAGACCTGTCCATTGGCGACCGCGGTTGCCAAACATCGTTGCAGTGCACGCGAACCAGCGTTGGGTCGCTCTGCGAATTCGACAAGCTACTGAATGACACTGCGTGCAAATGTCACAGCGATTGGCATTGGCATGAGAAGAAATGTGGTCAGTCGCAAATGAGCATTCTCTTAAAATATTGACTGTTCCCACCTTTGCTCACCAATTTATTTTCTCCTTTTTTGTTGTTTTTAGAGTCGCTTTTGTTGTGTTCCAAATTTTTGGAAGAGATACAGACATCGGAAATGTTTTGTGTGTGTTTCAGTGCGCACGTGCCCACCGGGTTCGATATCAGAGGGCAACACGTGCCTGCCACTGACGCAGCATCAAGACAATCGAGCTCACACCCTGTCTGGTGAGGCTATAATCAAATTCAGATTTTGAACAAACAAACAAAACTATTGTTTCAAGTTTTCGTTTCCTCCGCACGATTGCAGAGTTCACAAATCGAATAGCGAATCTATTCGCGTCACCAGCGCGCAAACGCGTCCGCAACAAATGACGAGCATCAAGCGGCATTCATGGAGCAGTATTTCGTGACGTCTGGCTGTTAAAACATAGCTACGCGGGCACTTCTGCTTCATGAATGGCGCTTTACATTTCTGTTCGTCCGCAAGAACAACCTCTGTTTTCATGATTTGGTTTTATTTCTTCTTCTTTTTCGTTCATTCATTCATTTTACATTCAAACATAAATTTGGCTGCTTTTGTTTTATGTCATCAATCAGCGGAGTTACCTTTTTTACCATTTTAGCAGCTCTAAAACCCTCTTCGTCACACCACAATTTGTTCTTGCGCTTCATTTTTTTGAGATGTAAATTCATAAGAAATTGAAATACAATTGTAGAATAGTTTTAAAATGCACCGATATGCGCTATCACAACCGTAACGAAACATTGTACATGCAGTATATTGTTTAAACCTGTTACTTTTTCGTAGAATGCAGAACCTGGCGAAAGAAGAAAGAACGGAATCGAGGTTTCAAGAAAACATATTTAGCCACAAATGGATTGTTTGATTTTTATCAGTTTTCAGGTTCTGCGACTGAATGCGTTTGTAGACGTAAAAGGAAACTAGTTTCAAACTTTACGTGGCAATTCAAAACCGCAAAAGTGACTCGGCCCTATTTAGGGGACTCGGACTTTGCCAATTTTGAATTCCCGCGCCATGCGTGAAACTGTTTACCTATCTATGCACGCATTGAAGGCCCGTTCATACTACGTATGCTGACGTACGTCGACGTACGTCAAAGGCACGTCTATATGAACGGTAATATCCAATAACACAAGACGTGACGTGACGTGCCGTGTACGCATACACCAGTATGAACGGGCCTTGAGTCTCGCGATCAAAATAAAAAATCTTCATAAATCCGATTACATTCGTCCTTTTAGTAAATGAAAGTTTTGCATGCTCTGTATGCTGTAAAAAGTGACAGGTTTAAACAAACAAGTGTAACATAAAAAATATTTTGAGTTCATGGTACATTCGTTAATCATAACCAGCCCCAGGGAAAATAACGTCTCCTACCAGTTTTGAAGCGACTGGATTTGATTAAATCGCAAAAGTTTTGCGGACATTTGAGAGCAACATTCAACAAACTGCTCAAAAACTGCTCTATATTCTGAGCTCTGAATTTAAACGAAAATTCTCAACATTCCTGAGTGTGTGCCAGCAATATAATCTGATGACACCAATGGTAAATGACAGATACCATTATTGTACTGAACAACAAATTCACAACACTATATGTGTCTGTACTGTACAGTCCAACACCGAACTCAATGTAGTGTTCCAATTCACTGTACCATCGCATTATATTGCAGCCAGTCAGCAAAAATTGCATGAAACTGTTGTTCGCCTGTACAAAACAACAAATTGACAACAAACAGGTTCGAATCACTGGTGATCTGTGGTAGATCGGTGTGCAACGGGTGCAACGTGCGGCTGCAGACGCTGCCAAAAAAAGCAGAACACTTGTCACAACGGCCACAGTTCTGTCGGTGCCCCGAGAGGCTTCCACAAAATTTCATCGAAAAAAGTCCTGCCTCACTGGCAGCCGCAGCAGCGCACGGGCGCAGGGTGTGTGTGCACACCGACTACAACAACCAAAGCAGCACGTGCCTCTCTGCAGCACGCCATGCGCATCGCGGGGGTGGCGGTTGCGCGTTAATTCGCGTGTTTCCTCGTCAGCGTGTGCCGTACTGTGGCACGCGCACGTGCACGGTGCGCATCGGCGTGCTATACTCGAGACAGTAGTTCATGTACGAACGGCGGTCTTTGAAGTAGCGGTAGCAGGCCGCAATCAGCCACGTGAACCAGCACTCGGCCGGCAGCAGCACACAGTAGAGTGCGAGCAACACGTAGATCTGCGCCGCCTCCGCAGTGCGCAGTTGCACCGTGTTCTGGCCGTCGCGGGGCGCCTCGAACGCGCACGCGTTCAACAGTCGGTAGAACTCGACGCGCTGCGTGACGACGCCGAGGAGGCCGAGGATGACGGCGGCGGCGAGCAGCACCAGCGATAGCAGCTGCAACAACACCAGCCAACGGTGGCGCACGTTCGCAGCGGGCGGGTGTCCGGTGTCCTGTGCCGCCGAATGACAACCCGCAACGCCACTCGTTTTAGGGACACTGCGGCGGACACAGGACACCGAACATAGCAGTTTGAGCACCTTTCTTAGTGTATGATTGACTTGAAACGAAGAAGTTCACCCAGAGTTTGTATCTTGTTCACCTGCACAGCGAGATGCGGCACGAGCAGATACGGCTGGCGTTTTGCGATGCCGAACCAAAGGCAGCAGACAGCCATGAAGGCGACGAACAGCGAGGCGAAGCAGACGATCAACGGCGTGAGCACGAGCGCTCCCGGCGAGCCCCAGATGGTGTGCTCCGTGAGATTGCCGTCGTTGTGCGCGTCGTAGTGCGCGTGCGCGAGCAGCACCAGACTGTTGATGAGCAGCAGGAACAGCGTCAGCAACTCGATGCAGCCGATCAACGCGGCCGCTGTCTTCACGTGGAAACACTCGCAGCAACACCGGTAACGGTCGCTGCCTTCGTCGAATTGCATTGTTTTTTTTTTCAAGTTTGTTGCTCGCTCCCAGAGGTGAGAAGATCGTGATATGGTCCGGGATTGTTATTGAGCGCTTAGAGTTGGCTGATGTTGGAGTGGAAATCACCGGTTGGTATCCGCAACGTCATGAAGTGTATGATTTTTCCGATTTTGCAGTGGCATCCGATTGCGAAGATCGGCGGGGGTCTGCTAAGCACTCGGTGGTAAGTTGTCGTTTAAATGAATAACATGAATGTCAGAAGCCCTCATTTCCAAAAGATCTGTAAAATTTGCCACTCCAGCAGACGATTGATTGACAGAAATCGGGCAGCCCAGAACGCATAACAAAGAACCGCAGCTAAAGGTTCATTACTATAACGCACGCCGAAGCAAGCGGTGTTTGCGGGGCAAGTCAAACAAATGTTTCACTTTAACGCATCTCTACGCGCGTATGTATGTGTGTTGCGTTTCAGTTGCATTCAACACTGGTGCTTTGTAACAATAATCATTCAAGAAAGTTCACGTTCATGGTCGGTGGATCCGGTCGAACTCGATTGATAACGAAGAGTTCCAACAAAAAACCAAAGAATCATGCATTGAACGGATATAGACCAACAACTGACGTTTTACCGCTGGTGTTTTTTTCTCTAATTTTATGCACAACACTGAACACAAATCTCTACAATAACTCAGAGTGAAGAAAGGCATCTTGAAAAAAGAAACGTTTGATGGGCCATGCAAACTCTCTCCAGCATAGCACGGTGTAGTGTAACAGCTGCAACATTTTTTACATGACCAACCGCGGACTTTCAAGTAAATGGGGCGATACGATTTTCGGTCGATTCACAGTGACAGGCTCGTTTATGGGTTCGTTTCTCGTGCGCACACCGCGGAAGCCGACCGTCCTAAGACACGCGGCCCGCAAATGAGCGCAGAAGCTAAATGAACAAGCACAACTCACTTGGGCACACGTAAATTGAGAACAGCACGCAGCCAACAATATGCAAATGCACACGCGACAAGCACGCAGCACAATGAGCGCGCGCGCTTTCTCTTGGCTGAAAAGTGCAAGGTTTTTAAGAGTGGTAGTTTGAGTTTTAGCAGTGTGAGTGGCACAGCAAAGGTTTCCATGTTGGAGAAAAGAGAATAGCACCAAGCATGTGCCTAGTGGTGTGTCTGAGTGAGAGCACGCGAGAGTTTCACATGGCTGTCACGCTAAACGTCGCAAGCCACGTACGCACACAGTGCAAAGATGGAAACGCGAAGTTGGCAACGGAAATCAGGTTACAACAGTGCGGCTTGTGTGCGTCGTCGGGACGTCGTCGATGGCATGCACGTCTGTTTTACTTTGTCAACATAAGAAGCGAGGCACAGAGGCGTGCCGACAATCAAGCTGAACGCACGTTGTATACGCTGAGTTGACAGGAACAACACTGACACAGCGCTATATATGTAGCTTGCATGCCACTTACACGGGACCTACGACACCACACACACACGCACAGCTGGTCTATTGGCACACGGTAGGATTGCGCTGAAAGAATATGCTCAAGAAGTCTGAGCGCTGGCATGTGTCTGTGTGCGCTTTGATTGGCGTTTGTATTGCGCCGCTGATGACGAACAGAAGCCACGTGTACATGCTGGCAATGCCAGCGCGCAAGTTGGCAGCATGCATTGCGGTGTCTTCTGTAGCGGCATATTGTTATAGCGGCACCTCCTGATGCGCTTGCGTTGCGTCGCTGCACAACTTTCCGACACACACTAGCGCGCGTGTGTATCTGCTGCTGCTGCTGCAAGCTTTGCACCAGCCGCATTGATGCTGCATAGGGCACAAGCACAGGCGTCCATGCGTGCGAACGTAGCCGTGTGTCGCGGTGTATGCTCGCTAACTCCATTGATAAAAACGCTTCCAAAACTAAACTGGCTGTTGTTCTGACAACACCACCGTGCAGCTGGAGACTGACGAGACGCCGTTACAAAAAAAGAATGAATGAACGGTGGGAGAGACGACGATCGCAAAAGTAACGTGCAGAAGAGAAGCGAGCGACGATTGGCACTTTCAATGATGTGACGTGCAGTGCTCGATCGTGCGCACAGCAGTGTGCAGTGTCAGTGCTTGCAGTGTGGCCGTATCGATCAGATCATTTCAGCAGCTGTCTGTCTATTTGTCGCACAGCTTTCAACGGGCATTCACACACAAACGACAACGACACATGAGGAGTTGTAGCGACACGCAATAAAAACAACATATATTGTGTGTATATGGCCTATATATTGAGCGTGAAACAAAACGCTGACCGAACAGACTAGTGCCACATCTATAGTAATGTGATAGAGAGCTTTGCATGTTGCGCCATAATAGGCAGGGCACAAAGCCAAATGAAATGCACGTTGCCATCACACACCTTCAGCAACACGGATCGTTTTGTAATTTATTTCGCGCTCAACAACTTTTATTAAGCTGAATATGCGCTGGTATTACAGATTATTTACCGCTTACAGTATCTGCTGCCCTAGTCAGGTGCACGTGTGGCCTACAATTTATGAAGGTACATGTGAAGCCGTACGGTGGCCTACTATTAATACCTGCGTGACCTTTATTTCAGGGACAAAGCATTCTAATAACTTTTGAATGATGAGTCACATGGGTCGTGCGTGATAAATGCTAACAAAAAAAAATTATCGCGTATTGGCAAAAAATGATTTGGTAGTTTAACAAGTTCGGAAAATGCCCGAAGGGCATAAGAAGGCCAAATATTATTTCACGTTGCGGCCGATAGAAAAGTGCGACACAAGGATTTTTCAAGACCATGCATTCACAAGAAGTGTCAAAAATGGGTAGAAACGTAGAAATAATATTTGCGCCAAGCCGCCAATATATTTTTGTTTTTGTCTTTGCGCTAATATTATTAATTTTGTATTTGGCCTTTTTTACCCTTCGGGCATTTTCCCGAACTTGTGTTTTCCCTTAATATTTCTATTAATTCGGCTGTATAGGGTAAAGACGGAAACTGCAATGTGGAAAACTCCATATTCGTAATCAGCACCTCGAGTAACCGCGGAGTCCGGTTTTTACCCCGTTCCTACGAATTTCAAATCCGGGCCCCGTGCGGGAATAGTAGTACCCGTTAAGGGTCAGAATAGGGTAAAGACGAGAAGTGCAATTTGGAAACCTCCATATTTGTAATCAGCACCTCAAATAACTTCAGAGTACCGGTTTTCAGCCTATTATTGCAAGTTTCAAGTCCGGACCCCGTACGGGAATAGTAGTACCCGTTAAGGGTCAGAATAGGTTAAAGACAGAAACTGCAAGTTTGAAAGTTTGATAGTCATAATAGTTAGACAATCAAGCACCTCAAATAACAGCAGAGTCACAGTTTTCAATCAGTTTTACCGATTTTTCATGCTGAACTCCAATTACAGGGAATTTTAGAGCCCCGTACGGGGACAAAATGACATTTTCACAATTCGCCACCCAGCCAGTTACTCTCAGCGTAGTTGCCTAGCCACTTACACTCACTTACATAGGTTGCCGTTCAATTTGCGATTAAAATTTAAACAAACATTTTGATTTTGAATGGACACCAAAAATGGTCGACAACAACGACAACGACAACGACAACAAGATTTGGATTTTTTGGTTTTTTGTTCTGCTAAACCACAGGAACATGCAATGTTTCATTTTTTGGTACCGATGAATAGGGTGCACCCCTTTGTACAGCAAAAAGATTTTTTTTCATTTCATCAGCAATGATGAAAGTTATGGCCGATTGAAATTTTAAAATTTTTGCAATGAGCTTTCTGAAATAATTTTGTGGGAGTTCGCTGCCGTGCCTCCCACAACAAGTTTTTTTTCTCGATGCTTAACACCATTCATCTGTGTTGGATTCACTGTTGCGCTGCTGAACGCAAGTTTTAAAAAATCATGAGATGTAAAATAATTTCAGCGATGTTGAACGAGTTGTGTTTGCCAATCATTGGCACTTTCACTTGACTTATCAGTGTATTATTGCACGTATCTTTAGATACAGTGTAGCTCTCATATTCGCATCATATGCATACGCAATGATACATGTATGAGGTCTTGAAGAAATGTTGCACTTTCACTTCTTGGCTCCTATTTCCAGGTCATAGGTATCATCAGCGAGTGGTCGCATTTTATATATGCAAAGGAAATGTACATACTGGCGTGAGTTTCACCCACCGACCATGCAAATTAAAACTAGTGTACATCTAATCATGCATACTCAAAAGCTGACAATAAGCTTGCGCCGTTTATGTGTGCTTTTAATGAAATGAACTGGAAAGAATATAGGCTGTGGAGCGGTTCATTGAGTATCCTTCAAAGGACTGGTGCACCACAAAAGTTACAACTTTGTACAAATCTCACTGTCGCACAAGTGTATGTTCATAGCATTACCCGCATGTTTCTTACACCACCAACAAATTACGCACAATAGTCAAATGAACGTAAGCGAGCGATTCAACGTCCATCCGAGACTGCGGTGGCTCGGCTGGCATCACGGCTGTTGTGGTTGATCGCGTGTTTTCGTGCCGAGTACGAAGCGGAGCACATCAACGCGGACGCAGTGCACAGGGCGACGTTGATCAGCGCAAACACCGTGAACCACACGAACGTCATGCACACGCCGTCGTTCTCATCGAGCACGTCCGAGTCGTCGGCCGCCACATCCAGCAGCACGTCGCTGTCGTTCGCCGACCACTCTGCACAATAATGGTTGTTGTTGTTGTTGTTTGTTGTGGTGATTTTTAGGCGATGTTTTTAGCCAGGGCTAACCCAGAGAAGCGTACAGAACGCCATTGAGTAGGGCGCCCATCGAGTTTTCTCTGTCATTAAGTGCCTATACACCCCTCGGCGGGGCTCGATCACCCGAGCGCACAGACTGCAGTCTAACGCACTACCACCAGGCCACGAGGGTGACATGGTGCTTTTTCATTGATTTCCACAGACGTTGTGAATTCGCTGTTTAAAGGGTCAATGTGTCTCTGGTTTAGGGTCGATGGTGCTCTCTCTGAAAAGCACACCATGGCCATCCAAAAATCGCTCCTCTTGCTCATTCGTGCCGTTGATGAACGTCGACGCCCTTTTTTGACGCACTCTTACTTCCGGGCAAAATGGACGCTGAAAAGAGGGCAAAAGAAATGTTCTTTTCTCGATTTTGTGTCAACACAGCACTTTGTTGATGAGCAACGTACGGGACACTGCTGCTGTGGCTCCTTGATGGTGATCGTGATCTGACAGTCAAAGAAGAGATTCGCTCGATCGGCGTATTTGAAGACATGTGCCTCGCGTCCAGCCACCAGGTCTTGCATGTACTCCAGGTTGCCCAACAGATATGGATCCGTCGAACAGCTGCAATGACGCACACAGTTTTGCCATGATTGAATAAAAATGCACTGTAGAACCAAACAGGCTTACCTAAAGCAAGTATATTTGGTGATTTCACGTTCAAAATCAATTATTGATACAGTCGAACTGATTACAGTCAAACTCTAAATTCTAGGCAATCAGCTGATTGGCTGGTGATCACGTGATGCATGCTTTCTGTGCAAAGACCAGACTCCACCTCCACAGCAACGCCTGCACAGAAAGCATGCGTGATCACTAACCAATCAGCTGGTTGCCTATAATTTCACCCAGCATCGTCGATCAACGTCAACCGCTCTCCGTCACCATCGTCCACTCTGCACGTGTGCACGGTCATGCAGAAGATGTCCGTTGTGTCCGTGTTGCACGTCCATTTGTGGAACACCGGAAAATTGCATCAGAACAAGCTTTTTCGCAACAGGAACTGCACGCTCGACACGACCAATAGAGCAAACCTGCTGGCCAATTTCAGCGAAATAGATCGGCTGCCACGTTTTCGGGTCGAACACCTCGTAGCGACAGATCGGCATCGGCACCACCTGCGTCTGCATCGCCGTCGTCAACATTCTGAATGGAAAACAAAGCACACAACGACTACGTTTTTTTGGTTCTTATGGGAAAAGATTCAAGGTTAAAAAACCTGCGATAGTGCAAACCACCGACTCAATCTCCAATTCTGTCGTCTTCGTCTTGTTGGCCTCCATGTAGTAGCACTGAATCATGTAGGCACGATCTAATTTTGTGATGAACTGTTGATGAAACGCAACCACAACCGTCGTGCTGATGAAGATGCCTCGCGGGTCACTCTGCAATAGAATCGCAGAAAAACGCGCGTTTTTGCTCTGAAAACAAAAAGAAGTCTTAGAAAATGTGCAGCTGTTTCGCGACCGATCGCTCGCGCTGTATGCCACAGCGGTTCCAATCGAGACGTATCTCAATGGTGTTATCGTTGACGTTGCCATCAACACGACAGTCTGGCGATGTGTAGTGACCCCGGACAAACAAGTGACCCTCAATGGGTTTACGGCCGGTCACTCGCAGCAGAACGTCGCTGCCGCCGCAGACCAGCTCTGGGTCGCCTACGCAGCAAATCGTTGATTTCAAATCGATTCGAATGTCAACATTATGAAATGAAATGTGCATAAAACCAAACACGCTCACACACCAACGACCCCGTTGTCGAACGTCACCGAGGCGCAATTCAGCTGAAAATAGTGGGGAAACTGAGGGGTCAAATGAGGTCCCAAAGAAGCAAGAACATTTGAAGGCACTGAAAATGGTCGTGTGCGGTCGTACCAGTAAGCAGCCGGCG
The DNA here is from genome assembly GCA_030248135.1 of Theristus sp. LFF4_11. Lineage (NCBI taxonomy): Eukaryota > Metazoa > Nematoda > Chromadorea > Monhysterida > Xyalidae > Theristus > Theristus sp. LFF4_11. The sequence continues at coordinate 98,682 of JASANC010001151.1, read as the reverse complement.
GTGAAGCTTGCTGCCAGAAGACTGGAGCACAATTGTTGCGTGTTCATGGCAGGAAAAAACAAACGGACTGAACCAAACACGACAACAATAGAAGTTGTTGTTACATTTTCAATTATTTCTCTGCCAGACCGGATTGGACAACAAACAGAGAGAGACTGTGTTTCGGGCACTCACTATCTGATCGATACACAACAACTCTGCGCAATATTCTAATTTTACATCATTGTTTCTGCGAAGTTGTGCATTATCTGACGAAATGTATCTCAAGCGGGACCGTATGACTGATCGCATGCGTTTCAATGAGAATATTTTCAAAACATTTGCAGTTATATCTATTTTCGGCGACGGGGGTGTAAAACTTATTAATCACGCGTTTAAAGTGAGAAAAATAGTTTTTCAAAATACCGTTTTTTTACAAATAACCCACTTATATCCAGCCACACACCCCTGTGCAACCTGTATAGATGATCACTGTTGTGTAATTGTTATCGGTGTTGTTCGCACCACACACCGTCTGCGAGTTGTCTTTGATATCAAACTTGGTCTCTCAATCTTCACATTTTGCGTTTGACGCTGACTATTGATTGTGTATCGATCACTATGCGGCGTATTGTTTCATGCGTGAGGAATCGCACCACAATCTGTAGCCGTGAAATGTAAACTTATATGAAATTTTAAAAACAAAGGTTGCTTTTTTCTGTAAAATAAGCAAAACATTGTGCTTTTTGTATGTACGTATGTATGTATTTGTATGTATTTGCATTGCTTTTCTGTTGCAAACTCAAATTGGCCAAGCTGAAGCAGTGAGACAAGACAAGCACCGCGACATCCGAAATGTGGGCTGCAGTATAATGCCCGCTGAACAACTTTTTTTGAGAATGACGAATTTCTGGTGCGGGCTGGACAGGGGCCACCAAGACCGCAGACTGTCAACTGAAATGCCACAACAGCGACCCTCAACGTGTCTCTTTCAAAAGAACATAAACAAAAAGCGCAACGAATAAGATGGAAACGAAAACAGCCAGAAGCAGTTGAACCGGTTTTATGGCGTCAGCAAAGACTGAACGGGCACGGGTCTGTTGCTAAAAGAGCGATAATTTAAAAAAAGTTAGAAACCGAGTTTGGGCTCACTGCAGAGACGTTTAGCAGCGTAATGCGACATAAACACTCGAACGTAGTTATTTTACAGAGGTCATTTCGTGCGTTGCTATGACATTTTTCGATATTTAAATTGTCATAAACATCGAACACTCTGCAGAAGTTGGTTATATGGCAAAAAAATCGATAGCCCTAAAACAATAGTGGCGAAGAGGCCAACAACAGACGTGCTAATGCAGTTGTTTAACGATCACCCCTGTATGCACACTCTGTTCGCACAGACGAGAGAAACACACTCAACAAAACTGAAAAGATAACTTGAAGCAGGCCATCCCAAGCGACGACATGCGCACTCCATAACTTCAAACTCATCCGCATTACACGACGGAGTTGTTGAAACACACCGACGTAGGGCATTCTTGAACATTTACATCAAGGAATAGCCACAAAAACAGACACGCCAGTAGCACAGCTTCTGCTGCCGTTGTTGTAACACGCGCGTTGGTTATCAATCGTCAGCCGCAATAGGTGTGACGTGCGCTTTCTGTTGCTGCCAACCGCCACACACACACACAGACGCACAGTTCGTGCAACGCACATAAGTGCACAAGGTTATCGCGTTACCACAACGCGAACATATTTTTCAAAACCAGCTTTTCGAATATTTTTTTGTCAGTGGCAACGTTGTTGCGCAACACTGGTGAACAGAGTCGTCAGACATTATCAAGTGGACTAAACGCGGCTTTGAACGCCGTTTAAAGTGGAGTGTAGCGCGTGTTTTTGTACACAACCGATCCGTGCATTTTCACAACAGAAACAGCGTTGTTGTTGTTGTTGGTGTTGTTGTTGTTGTTGTTACTTTTTGCGTCAGCTCCAACATCCTCCACGCAGACCAGTTCGATCTGTTTTCTGTTTAGTCTTGTTGCCTTGTTGTTCGTGTAATCCTCATGAACAATACAACAACGACGAAAATCCGCATCAATTCATCGTCGTTCATCGCCAGTAACAGCAGAAATCAGCTGCGTGTGCCGCTAAACTGATGACACCAGTTGTATAACAGCAAAAAAAATAACAGTGATAGATTTTTGAAAGAACACGTTGCTTTTGGACCGACCATCGACGAACGCCCGAGATTGCACAGTCGCCTTTGCGTACGTGCACGCACACGCTTGCAATGCAATTGACCTCGAAAAAAATAGTCGCTAGCAAGTCCAGCTGTCTGTGTTGTGTTGTGCGCATCTGCGCCTGCTGTGCTGCAGTGCTTTGGTTTTCGTAATCCATTCCTTCGGTCGAGCAAAAACAATGCCACTGAAGGAAATTCCGATTGATGGTCATGAAATCGTATTTGTCGATGAATCAGACGATTTCAAAGGTTTGTCTTTTACCTTTTTTCTCCTGCATTCACTCTTGAGGTCGCGCAGTTTGAAAGTCGAAATGGCTTCTTGCCTGCAGACTCAGATCTGCTAGTTCTTGCACTCAAGAAAGCACCGCGTTAAAAAAACGTCTAGCGGGCGTAAAGTAACGTCTTGCTTGTTTTCTGACTTTTCGAGTGTAAATTTGAGTGAAAATAGACCCCTCATCAGAGATGATAACTGAATGAATGAATGAAGCGCGAGAATACTACATCTACAACTTCAACAGATGAGCTGAATGCAGCTGCAAACATCGTACCGTGCCGTGTTGGCAATCCGTTGCGTGCTGCCAGTGTATTTGACCATTACACATACGTCGACGACATTCAGACGTAAGTTCACATTCATCCCCGTTACGCTGATGAAAAACCAAACAATCAATATCTCCCACTCATCACTCTTATCACCGTGTGCAAATCAATCACTGGTATGTAGTTAATGGCAAGTACTTTGAAGCATTGTCTTATCGTTTGGTTCTACGACTCAATGCGTTTTGCAGACGTGAAAAGAAAAACTCAGTTGCCTGCTTCACGCAGCAATTCTAGGGTGTCCTAGTGACGTCGCCGTATCTCAGGCACTCGAACTGCTTTATCAATTTTTTAATTACCGCGTCACGCATGAAACGATACCATGTGGATTTCTGAGAAAGCACAGTTGCTTTCGTTTTCACGTGTCAGCGGTCGCTTTGGCAGCGTGTACCGCGTCTGGTGCAGCGTCACCCAGACGCACTACGCCGCCAAGTCGGTGGTGATAAACGCGAAGTCAGCGCGAAGCGACCGCCCGGCGCTGGCGCGCGAGATCGGCGTACTCAACCGGCTGCAGCACCCGTCCGTCGTGCGACTGGTGGACGCGTTCGATCAACGCAGGCAGATCGTCATCGTCACCGAATTGTACGTTCATGCACGACATTGTCGGCGATCTTTTGGAAAATACTCCAACTTGGTCAGATGACGTTTGTTGTTGTTGTTGTTTTGTTACTGTTAACCAGATACATAAGCTGTCCAATGATGCAGTTGATTGACGTTGAGTCGACTGTTAAGCTGCTAAGCCAATACGCAAACGAGCGTCAACATTGACGTCTTTTAGATATGCTTTCATCTGGCTTACGCAACCAGGGTATTGTGAAATTCAGGTTTACAAAGTTTTACAATCGCAACAACCAGTTTAAAGTTGCGTGTCGCGTTTCACTTGGCTATTTGCCAGTAACTCGAACGTACAGTGTACGATTCCAGAATCGACGGTGGGGAGTTGTTCGATCGAGTGACCGATCACCATTTCATTCTCACGGAGCAATCAACGAAAATGATTATCGGACAGTTGTGCGAAGCGTGCAGATATATTCACTCGCGAAACATCATACACTTTGATATTAAGGTACATGCAGGCTCACGGATACACTCATTCAAAAATTTGACTTGCATAAAAATTAAAAAAAAAATCAAAGTTTGAAATTTCATCTCACAGCCAGAGAACATCATGTTCACGTCGAGATACAGTAATGTGGTCAAGTTGATTGACTTTGGTCTTGCTCAAGAATATTCACGAGATCTGCAAGTGATGGCCGGTGAGTGGATCAGAGGGAAAGTGTATTCAGAAACTCAACACATTACACAACAAACAAACAAACATTGTATTGTCAGGTACACCAGAATTCATTGCGCCCGAGATTGCAAAATATGAAACTGTCTGCTTCAAGTCGGACATCTGGAGTATTGGCGTCATCGCGTACATAATGCAAGTCGCCCTGCTTTCAAGGGTCGCCGATGTTTCTCTCGGAGTACAAAAGACGTTTTCTGAGTAGATCCGTCGTGGCAGGTCTGCCCGGTGTTCGCCGCATGGCAAACCCGCAACCACTGCGGTCAAAAAACTTGGCGAGCTTTCCGTGATAGCACGCCAGAACATACACCAACACGAAGCACGTCTCGTTTTGCAGGCTTTCCGGTCTATCCCCGTTCCTCGGAGAAACGGACGCTGAGACATACTGCAACATCCAAGAGGGCCACTTTGACTTCAACCACGATGAGTTCGCGGACGTCAGCGACAGTGCGCGTCAGTTCGTCGTTGAGCTGCTCCAGTACAACCGCAGGTCGCGCGACACTTCTGTTCTCTGTTCTATTTTATTCGCGCCACGTCAACTGTCATGAGCAAGAGTGCACAAGTAAACCAACCGCAAACCAGCAACGCTGCGGGCACACACATGCACACAACCGATCGATCGCAAATTGTGCGCACATTGCACCGGAATTCATTGTGCTCAAAACACACACGTGGCCTGGTGGTAGTGCGTTAGACTGCAGTCTGTGCGCTCGGGGGATCGAGCCCCGCCGAGGGGTGTATAGGCACTTAATGACAGACGAAAACTCGATGGGCGCCCTACTCAATGGCGTTCTGTACGCTTCTCTGGGTTAGCCCTCGCTAAAAACATCGCCTAAAAATCACAACAACAACAACAACAACACACCGGAATCATGCTGTGCAGTGATCGGCCATCGGCTGCGGAGTGCCTTGCGCATCGCTGGCTGCAGTGGCACAGCCGACTCGGCAACAGCGGCAGTCTCCAGAAACGACGTCTGCAGCGTTACGTGGCTCGACGGCGATGGAGGGTGCGTCACGAGCACGCGCTCAAAAATGCCATGCCACAAATTTTATTCGTCAAAACTCATATCATGAGATTTGACCAAAACCAAACCAAAATCTGTACCATGCCATTTTTTTGTGCCAATTTTTTTGTGACTGAACAAAAACGCAAGCGGTGCATAACACAAGCCTCCGATGCTCCTGCATGCGTTTTCAAGCTAATATCAGCGTCCCTACCGTGATTACCAAATAGGGCCATGCCGTGCAATTCACTGGTCGGTCACGGCGGTGATGCTGCTATTGGCCTGACAACGCATCAGGAGCATCTCAAATTTGCCTGGTGAACCTCTCGGCTTTTTTAACCACTGTCATTTTTTTGGTAAGAAAAATGGTACGACATAGATTTTGGCACGAACAATGGCAAGGTATAAGGTTTGCGCACGCAGAATGGTACGTGCAGTGGCATTTTTAAGCGTGAGAAGGTATGAGGATGATAGCAAAATAACAACTTGGAATTTTCATGCTTATCATTTGGTTTGAATTGGACAATTAGTACAAGCACTATTTCTTTTGGTTTCGCCTGGTGAGCGCTCACCGCGGGCCCCAGGCTCGTCAGTACGACAAGGCCCGGGCTGCGCAGCCCTACAAAAAAGATGACCAGCACAGACGGATGTTATGTCTGGCTTATGTTGATGTTGTTGGCTTATGGTTGTGTTATGAACTTGGTGTACGAGAAGTTGATCAAATGGCGGAGATCACGCTAATCAACCTGTGCATTTTACAGCGTTACATCAATGCCGTCTCAGCAGTGGTGCATTTGGAAAGGCGTTGTCGCCAGCAGCGGCTGCGTCACCAGCAACCACACAGGCCGTTGATTTTGGACGAGACGACATCAAAGGCGTCATCGATGCTCGTGCCACGCTTGAAAGAGATCTGCGTCAATGCACAAGTGGTCTGACGCTCTGCTGGCCTACTGTATGTGCTGCTGAACAGACTGCTGCGTTCTTGCCTTGATCAAAGTAATCGATCGAAATGACGAAGTCTGTGACTTTGCATGTGGACCTGTACAGTTTTCGAACACAGATCTAACTAACATTGTATTGAAATCAATGTTTTTTCGGTGCGTTTGATGTGTGATATGGTTATGTACACGGTACTGATCTGTTTCCTGTGCAGTTTTAACACAATGGTTTACGGACTTATGAACCTGTGGTTTACTCAGTTTGAAAGCACCTGTAAGACAGATGTGCGATTTTGCAATTTTTTTTAAATTGAGATATATTGCTTTGTTTCGAATGAAACATTGTAGTCACAGCAAGTTAGTGTCAAGAAAATAAAATGAAATAAAACTGTCCCAGATAGAGCCAGATTAGATAAAAGTTCGTAATTTTCACAATGCATTTCACTTAAACAGCCGAAGGCTTCATTATTGCTCAAAGTTCGGTTTGCAATCTGTGCAGAGAATTGACATTCTGATGAACGCAACAGAGACATTTGACGATGTGCACGTGGAATTGTGCCATCCCGGCTTACGTCAGATTGATAGAGAGCAATCAGATCAACTGGAAACAATAGACCGCCTGCGATTCAAGGTGTGCACGCATTTGTGTGCCACTCATTCAAGCATGAAATTACACGGCAAAAATTAATTCATCCGCTCAGTTTGCCTGGGTCAGGCAGGCACCCCGCTGAGTTGGCAATTCAAGTGCGCACTGTGTGTTTCAATACAAAAAGCACACAGAGGAACGCAACTATACAGAAACATTGTTCTCATCCGGCCGGGACACCACAATTACGGTGACATCACAGCAAAAAAATGATTCACAACCGAAATTGTGCATGTAGTAGTGCTTTTAAGGAAGACACAAAAAGTACTCGAAGCACTTGACACAGAAACCCCGACAGAATACGAAATGTACATTTCATACGTACAAATATGTTCGGACACCACACTAATTGCATTTTCCATTCGAATGATTGCGCGCATTCGTCCGTCGGTGGTCGCAATGCGCTGCGTTCCGGATGGCTTAGCTCAGCTGCAGACCGGCTCAGTCGTGCGCGCTTCGCTTTCAGTCACCACTGTGTTGTTGTTGTAAACTTGTTTATCATGTGCCACCGTGTTTTTAAATAGTCCGCCTTCCACCCTGATCTTCAGCCAAAACTAATCATGTCATAACAATGTTGCTGTTGCAAAAAATTGATGAAAATGTGCATTGTGCAGTGTCGCGCACGCAGCACAGCGCACGCGACAGCAGGTAGCTGGTACGGCACCGTCCGTCCTGTGTCATCCGCAGCGATGCCGCCTTAAAACAAGGATAAAAATCCGACAGCATGTTGAATGTAAAATGCCAAATCGAGCACCTTGTTCAGTTGCGAAACAGCGTCAAGCGAAGCAGAGATGCCTCGTAACAGAGCACAGCAACAGCGATCAGTACATATTCGATGGTGCAGCTCGTGACAAAAACACTGACAAATCACGTGTGACAGCACGCTGTGTGTATTCATTACATTGTACGGCCACAAAATACAGACGTGTCCACGTGGATTACGACGTTACGTGTCACTCGACGCGGTCAAACGAAAATTCGTTGCAACAGCTCGCATGATATTGGTGGCAGCTCATGAATGCACGTGCGGTGCGCGCACATTTTAGCCGATGCTGCTGCTGTTGCTACTGCTGCTGCTGCTCAGTATTGCCATATTTTTGCTCGGTCGCCTGATTCTCGCAAGCGACTTTCAATATAACTCTGCTTGATTCGCATTATAGTTGACGCAGTGACATTTGGATGGCAGTATATTGCCAGCCGTGTTGTTGACTCGACTGGTGGTGTGCGCTTGCAGACAGTTGTAATGTGCGTTGCACAGTGCACATTTTTCACTTATTACATTTATATTGCTTGTGTTCATAGTTGACGGCAACTCGTAAAACATACGAACGACATAGATTGATGTGCTGTGGTCGCGTCTGGTGACAGTCGTGTCGTCACCAACTTCTGCTCATCATCATGTTCTCTATCGGTCATTTTGCGTGTTTTTTTCCAATCAAAACGTTTTTTCACATTTCAACAACTGAACCGTGTTTTCAAGTCGTGAACAGCAGCAAATCTTCACTGCTGTTCATCTTACTGAGCATTCATAAAATTGCGTTTTACCTTCATCATTGAAAGGTTCATTTTTAAATTGTGCTGATCTTTGCGCCCAATGCAATCTTGCAGTCAACATTGTTGTTTAAAGACAATGGGGTGGAGTAGAGTGTGGTAATGGCCGTTAAAAACAAACAAAACGCCACTGCCGCTGCATCATACCTGCATGGTGTCAACAGTCACTGATGATAACGACACCGTTTTTTTCTCTTCTGATCGATGAAACGTGCCAAAACAAAACGTTTACGCTGTTCTTTGTGTCATCATATTTTTTTAATAGCTAAACCATTTTGCTTACTTCACTCAACGAATAGATTTTTTGCGGACTGCAGACTGCTGTCGCAGTGGTTGGCAGGTTCACCTGTTTGCATTTCATTTGCCTTGCAAAATTGTTTGCATTCAGTAGGTGCAGCAGTGTTCAGCCGTTAGTGTAGCCCGTATCCTCAAAGTCTTTCGACAATCGAAAAGCGCACACCGTCTGCTGCGACCGCCGCAAGTTTGCATTAGCAGCAAGTGCAAGTATTCTGTTTACACAAGCGTATAGTCGCAACACGGTGCTTGTGCGCTGTTGCACTGCACTGTTTGGCCTCCTGCGTCTGTGTGTGTACATGCAAACCCGCCACTGCTCGATTGTATTATGTTACCAACTGCAAGTGTATCTCTCTCGGCTCCGCAAATCGCCGTGACCCGCAAACACTGCAGTTGTCAACAAGAATTTTGCGCGCAAAAAAAACAATCGCTACTGTCCGAAACAGACCTCACTTGGGTTTGTCGTCGCTGGTGCTGTTGCGAACGAGCAAATGCACAGCAAATATTTTTCGATTTCGTCAGTGAAATATTAGATGGGTCGCTTTCATGTCAAGCAGCAGCCAGAAGACCGATAACATCAACGGCTAATACTCTCAACAGCAGGTATCGTATCGTGAGCCATTTTCAGTATTACACGCATTATTTTGCTCAATCTTCAATTTCATATACAGCCAAGGCACCATAATCGTCCAGAACGCTGTCAGAGGCCATTACAAAAGGAAATGGACCTATGAACTTCAGTGAGTTCGTCCGCGTGTGTAGGCATAGGCTTCCTGCGCGCTGTCAAAAGCGCGCCGATGTTGGCAGTGCGGCACAGGCACAACAGGGCAGGCATATCAGTTGCCATTCGTTCATTCGGTGTACACGCACGCACATTTGCGCGATGACATGCAATGTGCGCCACTGATTGACGCGTGACTGACGTATGCCGTCTCAAGTTCAGCAGAGCCTCCAGCAACATGACACGCTCTTGTGTCTGCGTTGCTGCCAGCCGCGCACTGCGCTCTGTACCTGTCCGTCCGGTGGCGACTGCCATTTTCATAGGAGCTGCACATCTCAGACCGTCTAGTGCACACTCGTTCTCTCAACGCGCCCGTCCAATATGCTGCAAACATATATCTCCAGCCGCTTGTCTTGCTCTTTTTCATTCGCGTTTGCTGTTTGTGCGCATCCAAGTTCTACTATATTACTGTTGCTGCGTTTTTGCGCCTCAATGCACCGAAAAAGCGCACGTCATATCATATCGTTTTTTGAAATCTGAGAACCAGAAACCAGTTGCCGGTGCGTGCGCCCGTGTGTGCACTTTTTGCTGCGCATCAAAGCAGGAAACTTCATTCCAACGCAGTTCGTTGTTCGTTTCAGAGCGAAGATAAACGTCACTTAGTCTTCGCGGTTTCAGTCAGTCATTGTTACTTTTACCGCGGATGTTTTGCACTCCTGTGTGATGAATTGTTTTTTAAATAACTGATGTTTGCTCGTGTGGCTCATACATTTTCTCCAAATCGACTCAGTCCACCCACATGAACCGTGTTCGAAATTCATGTTCCATTTGTCATTTGAAGTAATGATCGATTGTTCGCAAACAGATCATTGCATCAGTGCAACCATATATTCCAAGTTATACTGTTCTGTTTATTTGACTAAGCAATAATTCTTCATTCTCACTTTTGCTGATTTTCTTGTTTCAAAAATTGTTTCAAATACTTATTGTCAGTCACTTACTATTTTTCAAGGCAAATGTGTTCCAACGTTTTGCACCATTGGCTTCATGTACATAATCAGATTACCAGTCTCCGTTCGTTCGTACCATGGACTAAAAGAACAGAAAAAACTAGCAAAAACAACAGCCAGAGAGCTGTCCATGTCCGTAGTGGTTCGGTTGCGTCACAATAATAATCTAAATAAGCACACTGCATAATTCACACAAGTTGATGCGCGCGCGTGTGCTAGCGAGATTCAGCGCTGTGCGTTCTGGTGCAGCGAGGGCGAGCGCGCTCCGGCGCAATTGACTCATATAACCAAGATGGATGCGCGCATGTCAGTGAATGTCAGCATGCAGCCGGATGGGCGATTACTCTTGGCAGTATGGGACACTACACGACCATGTATACGGCGTGATTAATGGGCGCGCAGCGACAGCCGCACACACACACACATATAGGCACCATATCATAACCATTGCGAACAGTACACACCACTCCACCGTTATATACGGCCAGTTGACACCCGAACAGCCACTGCAGTAGTCAGTCAGTGACTTATGCTGTTCTATGTATCACTGCGAGCAATCATCTCACTAATACATAAGCTTAGCAAGCGGCGTCCCGTCCGTTGCGCTTCGTCTCCAGCTATCTATCTATATTTGAGAAGCTAACATAACACAGCGAGCGACACTAATACACCGTTCGTCATAGGCGTTCTCGTCTCGGCCGTTTCAGACCCGGCCTTCCATCTACATCATACAACGCGGCAGCAAGCATTCCACACAGCCAACCATTCCGAAAAAAAAAACCAACTATCAAAACGCATCGTTTAGTACTGGGTGCGCGCGCAAGCCGTCGGCGAACGAGAACTGGAAACAGATAGCGAAACTGTCACTGTCACACGAAGTGCTGGTTTTTTGTGATTTTGACGCGCGTTCCGTGCTCTCTCCAAAAACGTTCGCTGTGAAAAGTGCGCTGCTTGCTGTCGACTGATACGCGCTGAGAAACCGCATAACTATTGATGTGTGCGCGGGCACTGAACACAACACTGAGTTTCGCCAGACACAACGACGACGACGACAACGACGTCGAACCAAGGAGCAGCCTCTGCAGATCGCACACAAAACTCTCTCTCTCTCTCTCTCGTTTACTTGACTGACTGACAATTGTGCATGCGCGCTCGTATCACACATCACGCCGGAGCAACCATCCAAAACGACGCCAAAGCAAAGCACGCCGAGAGATTGACTGCAACGGCTGTTTTTTGTTTTTGATGCGCATATGGACGTGTGTGGAGATTGTGCGAGCGAGACTGCATCATATACGGCTGCGGTTACACAGCATCATCAGCGAGCAGCGACCAACACAACACCCCCGGTAATCATCAGCAAAACGGCGCTATGCACGACAGACTGCTGAAGACACGCACGCAAACTGAGACACGTCGTATCACATTTCTCAACGCAACGCACGCAGCCACGCAGCCACTACACAGAGCAGTGCAACGTTTTACACGGAATAATTCGCTGTGTGTCCCTCGATCGGTGCTCGTCGCAACATACGATTATAAATTGCCCTTCGACGGCCGCCATATAAATCAAAAAAAACGGGCAAACTTCTGTATTATTGCGCACACACGCAGCAGTCATGTTCGCTTTTATGTAGTAATTATTCATAATAACGCGCAGTCTCACCGCGCGCACTGACTATTCTGCGCTGACTTTTGCGCCTCTGTTCTATACGTGGCCTTTCGCATTTATTATTTTTATTATTATTGATGTGCTCTTCGGTAATTTTATAACAGATTGCGACAAATCGCCGCAGCACAGCAACGATTAATGATACTCGGCGACCGCAGCAAATTAATACAAATTGCCGCATCGGTTGAATTTACGACCAACGAAACTATACAACTGCAAGAGCTGTGACGGCTGCCTTTGATTTGTGGTTGTTCGGGCGCTACCACCACGTTCAAATGTAGCTGCTCAGTTGACGCTTCTCCAGCGGCGAAGGTTCTTCTCACACCTTTGTGCAACGCAAACAGGTGTGATTCAAACCAAGTCAGCATTTCAAAACAACGCTAAGCCTCTGCGACAATCAAACAGCGACGAGCCCACAAAAGCTACGTTCACTGCACGTACAAACTTTGGTCGATCGGACCCGCGACGTTGCCTGTAAATCCGCACAGCAAACAAACAGAGACCCGCGCGTCAGTGTGCGCACACACCAACACCAGGCTGCTTACGGTGTGTGTGTGTGTTGCTGCTGTCATATGCAATCGAAAACAGACCAATCAACACACGAGACCAACGCAGGGCAGAGCAACATGAGCCGATTATAACGACACTCTGAACGCAGTCACACAGCGCCAGAAACAAACACCCACCAACGTTGTCCTCTGGTTTCGTGCCCGTTCAAAACGCAGCACATTTTGGCTCGTTTATTTACACGTCGTATTGTCGAACAAAATAAAAAAACCATCTAGACTCGCTATCAGAACCAAAGTTCACACTTCTTAGGTGTGAAAAATTTGAAACACTGCTGTCAACTTGTCCGCGCAGCAATTGTATTTCTATACGTTCTGCAACGTGAACAGTGGTCACTGAGTAAGGCTGCAGTTATCGTCGATCGAACATGGCTAGAGCAGTGGCATCGCCGACACAACTGTGCTCAGGTAACCGAGCGTAGCCGGCGTCAGACTACAACTGCATTGCACCACCATGCACCAATGCTAATGATCATTAGACTGCACGCTGAACCTCCACTGTTAATGCATTATTGTTAAAATACGCACCGATGAACTGCTGAATTGATTCGAACTGACAGTGGACGCCCATGCCGCTGGACACGCAGTGCCCATTATTCTTACTAGCGCCTGCCTGCATATTTTAATACCCTACATTCACTGTCAGTGGCAATGGTGCCGTTTCAACATTATCAGCATGCTCTTAATCATCATTACGCACATTTAGTGCTGATGTGTTGTCGCACTTCGCTTGCTTTCTGTATTTCTCTGATGTGCAAAATTGAAAGTAGATTTTTACTTTTAAAGTTGGTACTCCCTTGCGATTAGTGCCGATGCGTAATTTACCCCAATGTTCCACTCCCTTTTCCAAAGCCACAACACCATGCGGCTCGTGTTGAAAATGAGCTTGCTTGCTGCCATATCTGTTTCTCTCACGTCCTAACATTACAGGCCAAGTGTGTGCATGAGAACGCATTCTTCGAATTGATTTATGGAAATCCTCACTTGTTGCTACTGGACAAGCTCGAACTCAGCGCAGCAATGGTCACTAACTAACTCGAAGCTCCTTCACTCTGGCCAAGTAGTTCACTATGAATTTTAGATGATACGTTAACTACAGCCGCACATATGGCCACTGTGCATGTACATACACAGTCACAGAGTCTGGTCACGGTGTGTGTGTGTGTCCGATGCGCGATTTTGACGCAGCGGCGTCTGGCGCAATGCTATTCGTTAGAATTTTATGTGTTTCTGGTTTGCAAGGAACCGAGCGTCTTCAGCGTCTGATGGACACGCAGCCATACGTGCATCCTGTACGGTTTCCCATTAATTGTCGAGTCGAACATACCACTGCCAGCGGGCTCATGTCATGTTAGACGCGTCTTGATGTTCATGCAGCAACATGCCCATACACAGCGGCATCAATACTTAATTCATTCTCCTGTTGCAACTGCTGGGCCGTGCTATCATATCCTTAACAGCACATTGCGACTCGACACATCTTGGCGTCGAACACAGCCAAATACAGAGCATATTTTTAAAACCATCGCTTGCGCTAGCAATATATAATTTTGCGTTTTCGAGTTCACACCACGATTTAGAAAACCATGATTGACTATGAATTTCACGCTCCAGTTGAGTTTCCTTTCCAATATTATATATCCGCCACTGCACCACGCCAACTCCCCCGTGGCGTTTATACCTCTTCGGTGTGGCTTGAATATTTCGAGCCATCACGATGCTTGCTTATTTTGTTGCCAAGTTTAGTTCAGTACTCCAGTGCAACCGGAATGCCATCTGATTACACGTGGACATTGTTACATGTACACAGCTGTCTATTGATCATTTGTTTCCATCTGAAGATCAAACCACCGATACACCACTGTCATTCTCTCCATCGCTCGCTAAGCCTCGCTTCGTTCCATTGTTTAGCAACCTGTACAGCATAGACATGCCAGCCAACTTTGTTTTCGATGTTACATGTGTCCGATGGCTTCTGTGTTCGACTTTTGTTCCTGAGCTGCAAGTACACAACGAGCACAAACCTGAGCGTTGCACTTTCAGCACACGTGATCATGCTCGCGTCGGCGTTCTCCTGGCTGACGTTGGCTGCGTGCAGCGCGCTCGTTTCACCGCCGCCGGGCGTCGAAGCCGGTGAAGGAAGTGAGTGGATCTTACGATTCTTGCTTTATTTTTTTTTGTTGTCGTTCAGTCGGTGCATTGTTTACTCTGGCTGTTGTTGGCAAGAAATCCAGTAGTGATCCGGTTCTACAACAGAACGACCAATCATTAGTGGTCATCACTGTTTGTTTTGGTTTGGTGCGCATCCGCTAACAGGCGGTTTGTTTATTTGACATCGTTTTTGGCTCTGTGTACGTACATGTACAATATGCACGCACAGTGCGGGACATTGAGACAACGGCTTGCTCAAAGCAGTGTTCGGCCGAAACCACACATTTTAACGAGAGCCAATGACTGCAAGGTTTCTCAAATTTCAAAGCAGAATGACATCAAATGAGTAAAGATGACCAGACCCTTTCCTGAATATGCTGGAAAAGTGGGGGATTCGTGATTCGGGGATATATGATATTCAAGCAGAGTTTGTTGCTTGGCTGATTGTTTTTTTCCACAACGTTGAAGGTAATCTATCACAGCACCTCTGCAGTTGTCGCAGGTAAAACGTGTCACTCAGTAAACACCGATTACTAAAATCGAAAAGAGTTAACCGGAATTCTGCACATTCTGCAGACAAAGCCAGCAGATGTGTGACACACGGAGGCTATCATCGTAATGTACAAATATAATTATATAGCTGAATCGATTAGAGAATATTTTTTTGTTCCCACCCTTGTCCCCCCGTTCTTGCCGTACAACGAAATGATGGGCGAAAGACAAATCAAGATTGCAACAGATAACATCAGCTCAGAATATGATTTGTGGGGTGTCTGGCAATATTTGGGACGTGTCTGGTAAAAAGCGCCCTAAAATTTTGATTTTGCCACACTCTGGACAAAAAAAGAGTACCAGCGTAGTCGACCGAAATGTCTAAAAAGTGGAATTCCAGAATATGATGACACACAGTGATGTTAATGCCAGATTTCTTGAACTGAGTTTATTGCCAAGTTACATTGCACTTTGCGTTGCGCAGGTCCACCGCATCTGAAGCCTGGCAAAATCGCATCACGCCTTGTCGTGCGCGAGGGCACACCGCGGTATCGCATTTCGTGCCCGGTTGAAGGCGAGGACATCATTTCGATCGAATGGAAGAAAGATGGTGAAACGATCGATGACATCACGTGGACACGTTTTCGAGTCGGCAACGATGGGAGAACGCTGCGCATCAAAAATGTTCATCGCGTCGATCAGGGACAGTACACATGCAATGCAATCAACGGTTTCGGCCATAAATTGGTCGAATTCCAGCTGCAAGTCTACGGTAAGTCGGTGTCACCGGACAATGAAAAACTTAAAAAGCTAGTTCACGTGCAGATGTTTTTTATGTATGACGTTTCGTTTCATGGAATGCTGTCATCTTGATTCGAATTGATTCTTTTTCCATGCACATACAATTGTACATGTACATTTGTATGTAATAATTCCCAAAAGACTGTTCTCTAACGGCAGTGACAGCACTTATCCATGACAGACAATGATTTGTCACATCATATGTGTGTTTTGGTTGATCTATGAGATCCGCTTGTGTGTGACCAACATTTTGGTCTGATCAAATTTTTAGGAACGATGCGCCTCACAACGGTGGCAATATTTTTCATTCAGAATTGCAGTTTCAAAATCCGTTGATGAAATAGTGCAAGAACAGCGGTTGCACCCATATGCCACATATGTACAGTGTGGGCCAAAAAAAGGTTCCATTTTCAAACTGCTGTCACTGGCTGGTATTTCAATATTATGAGCTGAAATTTTCAGCATTGATAAAACATGTGATGCCATTTTTCTGACAAAATTTTTATCCAGTTTGGTCAAGTATATTCAGTTTTACAGCACAATGTTTAAAAATTCCCAAATTTTCAAAAAAACGGATTTTTAACCAAGAATTTAACAACGAATCATTGCTCATAGACATCCAAATCACCATCAAGGTTTGTCGTCCGGCAGCGACTGAATGGAATTTTACGCGAAACTGGCGAGTCACTGCAGAAAAACTTTCAGATTGCTCCCACCAGATAGCACACCAGACTCGTTGTTCTGCTGTCCACTTAACCATGACGAAACTGCAGAAAACTGAAACTGAATCACTGTTTTTATTCAAACCGCAGAAAAACTTTTCAAAAGAAACAAATTAACAGACAGAGCAACACAGAAAACAAAAAATCAACTGAACAATGCTTTCTGTCGCAGTCGCATGGCTGCTGACTCGAGTCCGTTGTGAAACATCAGAATTTCGCTCGAGGTGCTCAAATGCAATTCAAGTGTGAGACCTTTCCACTCTGAGCGCACGATTTGAACTGTCACGGGTATCCAAAAAGACCAACTTGTCACCTTCGCAACAGTTTCAAAATTCCATCACGCATCTTGATATTAATTTTTTCTTGCACTCATTTTAGTCAATTTGTTGATTTTTCGAGCTTTTTAGAAAATCTGCCACAGTGAGCGCTAGGAATTATATATCGGAAAAAAATTTTTGTCAGTAAAATGGCAACGCATGTTTTATCAGTGCTGAAAATTTCAGCTCATAATATTAAAACACCAGCCAGTGACAGCAATTTGAAAATGGAACCTTTTTTTTGGCCCACCCTGTACATGTACATATATGCACAATATGTATGCATTTTTTGCTTTAGTAGAAAAAAACGAAAAACAACAGAAATGCACTTCAGACTCAATGCGATGAGCTTAGTGAAACTTGCAATGCTATCTGTGTTTTTTTTTGACTGACAAAATCTAAATGGCGAGTTTTCACAACACCACGACAACGTGCCCACTCGCACTTAACAAAATTGATGGACGTGCAATACTAACACGTAATTTCAAAAAGGATTTGTTACGATCTTTGCATGTCATCTAACGGTCACTTTTTTTCTGAAGAAAGACGAATTTGGTGACGAACACTAAACAATTACAGTGGGGATATTCGACAACAAGACACATTGCGCATGTGTACCATAGCCATCACGTACCATGTACCATGTGTACGATGTTCTTGTTTCTGGTTTGCCACCCAGCGCTCAATTTGCAATGATATGCTCAGTTTATAATTCACTGAAATACACATAACATTTGCCGGTCTCAACAGCAGTACCACAATGTATGTTCTGGAACAGCAAAATTCCGCCACCACAGTGTATATTGCGCGTGCGCTGCAGCAAGCAAGCAGCACAACAGTTTTTATTTGGTTGTTTCTGCATTTACTGAATTTTGAAACGCACGCGTCAAACCGATTTGACAAGCGCTTTCTGACACCGGCACTGACAATCGGCCATCTGTCATAGTTAATCATCGTTACATGCGCACACATTGCAGGAAAAATGTGAATACTGCTTGGCTGGCGCCCGTTTTTTGGTGTATCACTATGAAAACGTGCTGCACGCAGCTCTTCCCAGTCTCTGCGTTGCCTGCACGCTTTATTTTTGCAGTTCAACGCAAAATGACAGCGCTTTTGCCGCTACCGAGTACTAAAATTCAAAATTATTGTGCGCGAGTAGGATGAAATTGTTGGGACCTGTGAATGTTGTGCTTTTGGTGTCGGTGGAATGTTATAAAAAGGCTGCCTGTCGATGCAATCGCGGCACAGAACATCATCGAGATTTTATTTTGCTCAAACTTCTTGCGACGACGGTTGCTGACATTAAACATCAGAGGAGATTGCCGCTCAGACCGTAGATGTACACATGTGTGAAGGCCCGCAGTGTCAGCAGCGGCCCACAAGTGACATCCCGGCGCAACTATATTTTTAGCATGAGCAGCCGCAGAATTTCAAACTGGTTAACAAGCTCAAGCTAAAATTTTGAGAAATTATTCAAAACGGCATATACAGATGCCAACATTGCAACACGCAAAAACGGGTGAGTAACCCTGTCCGGCTTAATATAGCTGGAAATGATTGTGATGAAACGGCTATCCGATTTGATTGACACTGTTACTGGTGTATGCAGTGACTAACCAAAATTGGACAGCGTTTAATATATCAAGCGTTGGCTACATTGTATGCACATCCGCAGAGCATAGCCAACAGGCCTGTATCATTGAGCTTTACATAACGAACGGTGATTCGTTATGACAGCACTGCGGCAAAATTGATCAGTTTCCGACTGGGATGTGGGCGCAGCACGTGATGCATGGAGGCGCGTGCATACTATGCAAAATTGGGACAAATGTGTGAATTACATTTTTTTGTGTAGCGTACCCGTATACATCGAATACATCAATGCACGCAAATTGTGGTTTAGTTTTAGTTGTTAGTGATGAATGAATGCACGAATTTAGTTTTCAGTTGAAAACGACGGAAGAAACAACGGGGTTGAACTGATGGAAAATTTGTGAATGACAAAATATTCCACACTGTTGCACAACAGCAAGTAAAATAATACATCGACTGACGCCTAGATGGACATACAATGTACATTATAATATCAATTTTTTAAGTTCTGCGACTCAATGCGTGTGCACACGTGAAAAGAAAACTATTTTCAATCTTTATGTGGCAATTCAAAATTACCTATCCTAAGTGACTCGGCCCTATTTCGGGGACTCGTATCACTTGGCCAATTTTGAATTCCCGCGTCCTGCATGCAACTGTTTACCTATCTGTGGGCGCATTGAGTTGCGGGACCAAAACAAAAGATCATACCTACATATATTATTTTATTATTACAGGACGCAATGAACCAGAACCAAGTGAGTACCAGTCGATTCCGCCGAATAGTGGCCACGCGAAACCAAGTTGGCGGAACCCGATGGAAATGAAATCCCAGACTAGGAATACGCTGCACAAGCGCATTGGCGCAATGTTGCAACTAAAATGTCTTGTCAACGGTCACCCAGAACCACGCGTGTTTTGGTACGTTAGTTTCAAGTGGACATTAATTTTGTCAAGCGAGCCATCTCGAAATCCTGAAGCATTCGCGGTTTACCCTGCGTCTGCGCACGTATTGTGGATTTATTCAAACGTGTTCGGACTAAAATGACATCATTTGCTTTAAAAACGCCCGTTTGTCAAAGTACAGGCACTAAAATGTCAGTTTGGTGTGACTGATTTGACATTCACCATTTGTTTAGGGGAAGAATACGGCTAAACGGAAAGTCTGGTTTGCTGTGAACGGCAGGCGCATGTTTGGCGGCTCATGACGTCATTTCAGTGGGACACGTTTATAAAAAAATAAACCATACACCTCAGCCATCAACTGTTGTTGCACCGCAGGACAAAGGACGGCACAGCACTGTCGGCTGGGTCCGTACCCGGATGGGATCTTGATCGACAGCAAGTCATTGGACTGACCGAGCTGACTGAAGCGGACAGCGGCCGATACATGTGCACGGCCTACAATGACTACGGTGCTATCAATGCTACGTTCCACTTAGTTGTCACGGACACCCCAGCGATCCCGCCGGTCATCACGACGCCGCACCCGCTGAACAGCACTGTTCGCGAAGGCCACGCGGCACAGTTCCAATGTAAAGTGAAAAGCACCGTGATGCCGATGATCAAAGTCAGTTGATTATACTGAATTATTACACTGTGGCCGATTAAACATGGCAGCTTTCTTCAGGGTGCAATGAGGGCGCGAAATTTGAATGAAAAAAGACTTGACGTGTCCGACTTGACGTGTTTTTTTGAGCTAATTTATTCTTCGCGCTACTCTGCTCATTCGTTCTTCCTTGCACATCTTGCTGGGTAATGATCTTGGCATTTTTGAAACGGACAACTCCTAGTCGGCCACCTAACCCCGCTTGAGGGAGAATGCAAGGACTGCCGTATTTATTCGGCCATACAATACTAATTTTTAGGAATGGTGGGTGGCTTGAATTTCTGTAAAGGCATCTATATTTTGATGTGTTTCAGTGGGTCAGGGAAGTGGATGATTCGAGTAAAGTGGACGAAAACGACACGTTTGTCGTCGAAAACAAGCATCTGGCCGTTGTATCAGACAAACAGGAAATCATCCAGGGCGCCGATGATATTTATTTGAATAGACTGGTTATCAAAGCCGTCAAAGCATCTCATTCCGGCTGGTATGTCTGCGTGGTGTCGAGTCCCAGCGGCCATTATGCAACGCGAAGGGCACACCTTACGGTGCTTCCCGGTGAGCTTCTTGCCAAACTACTTTTTGCATTGTATATTACAGCTTAGTAAACAATAATCAATAGCTTACAACAACAACAAAAATAACCCATGAACGAAACACAACCAGCGTTCTGTGCAGCACACGAACAAAAGCGGCCGTCGGCCGATTCACTGCCGATTCATCTGATCGTCGGCGTGCCGATCGCAGCGCTGCTCGTCGTGCTGGTCGTGTACGCAGTTTGTCTGTTGCAACGCAACCAGCAGAAACCGGTGGCCGGCGGCGCACGCGGCCTCGCGAACGGCGCCACCGTGCGTCCGCCGCCGCCACAGTTGCCGCCGCCAAGTCTGCCGTCGTACAAGTCGACGCCGTCGCCGCACACGGCGATGACGGCCGCCAACGGCTACTACGGCCATTTAGCGATGCCAACCGAGCAGCGCTACGTGCCCGCGAACAGCGGCGGCCCGACGAGCGCCTACAAGACGGCGCTGCTTTCGCCGGCGGCGCACTCGACCAACGTCGTGCACACGAGCACCGGCGCAGCGCCGCCGAACGTGGCGACCAGTGGCGCGTATCACCAGTTCGATCCGATGAGCAGCGTGCCACTGAAGTGCCACCAAGACGAACAGGACAGTGCCACTGGCATGTACCACGAGCCGGCCGGCGACAGTCAGCAGCAGACGTATGATGTGAGCTACGCAGCACACGGCCACGCGCCGAGATGGCCACCGCGGCCGCTGCATGCACGCCAGCAGCAACAGCACTTTGTCGAGTACGACGACACGTACCCGGACGGGCGCTTACAGCCATACCCGTCGATGTACAGTTGCACTTGAGACCGTTCTGTGGCGTGCAATGATTGTTGCTGCTAAATGACCAGAAGCGTCCTGAACAAACGGGTACCCTTTGCAGAAAGAGCACGCGTTGATAAAAGCGGAACGACATCGGCCAACAACTGCGACGTTTGCAAAGCACAGTTGCCAGCGCTGGTTCCAGCTTGCATGGCTGTGATGTACAGAAAAGTAATTTGTAGTATTATTGATTAAAATCAGAGCTACTACGGTGTCATCTATTCACAAATTATAGCATAATAAATGTTAATTTCATTTTGGTTTTTTTTGTTGTTTTTGATATAATGTTGTGTTTGCAACTTTTGGCCATTCAGATGTGACCTGTTGGTTTCTGTAAATTTCTGCATCATGAAATTATTCGATTAATCACAGCCTATAATACTCTGTGAGTGTTTACGAGCTTAGTTCGATGAATTTTCAAAGCTTAGTTGATCATGATCGTGTTCACGTCGTTCCTTTATTCCATTCACATGCACGTTTTGAATTAGTAATCCCTGTGATTTTCCTGATTTTTCCTGTCTGCCTGTCAAGTTGTTTGTCCGTTTTAATTGAAAGCAATGGGAAAATTAATAATTTGCCACGTCCAATACAAAAGTTCGGCCTTTGCAGACCACAGCGCTAAAATCACGATTATGTATCAGATCAGCTCTTTCCCAATTTTATTGTAACTTTTCAGGACTGTTGTTTAATTCAAATTTCGGAACAACAGTTCTAAAAAGCAACAGTGATCGATCGTTTTCCGTGTTTGGACTAAAGAAATCCAAAATCACACTAACCTACACTATTGCACTACCTACTACACTAATCCTAATCAGTTCAAACCAAACAAAGCAAACCTCCAAGAACGTCAAAGTTCATTCAAATGAAAAAAATATCTTTTTTATGATTACCTGGATTGTTGATACGAGCTTACTTGGTGGTCATCACTGTAGTGTGGTTATATGCGTTGTGTCTCTTCTGATGATTCAGTTGCGTGGTTTTGTTGCCGAGTGAATAGTTATGTTCCCACATTTTCCTGCATAAAAATTTCAAGAGATTCAAAATCAATATAGAAACAGTGCCATTAAAACCCGACTGCAGGTTTCAACAAAATGAGTCGATTTTGACTAGCATATCAGAAGAAACTCAGAGGAATCGCAACACTATATTCAGAATAAAAAATAATCGAACTGAAAACCGAACTCTGAAACATACATGCACTCGACGCACAACGAAATCGATAGACGTGTACGTACAGCGTGATCAAAAACTTCTTTTTTACAATTTTTTAAACGCTTCGGTCTCGCGACTGCATTAAACTTCAAGTTTGCAATTTGAAATTGAAATTTGCAGTACTTATAGTGTTAGCATTTTTGAAAAATACAGCTCATAGTCTGCGACTGATCCCGCCTTGATGGACTGCCTCATTTATTCGGCCATACTGTAATGAAGAAATACCGACACTAATCGCTAATTTGGTGCAACTCATCAATCAACAAGAACAAAACAATTTTTTACCTTTTACAAGAACTGAAGCGAAACGAATGACAAACCTCTAAAACATACGAAGGTTGTGGTATTTTTAAAAAATATAAAACAAAAACCCACAACCCATTCACCTTCCCAAAAAATCCAGCTGATTAAAAATTAAATTAACAAAATTACGAATTAAAAAACAGCTCGCTAAAACTAGTCAGGTAGTGTCAAGTTGGCATAACGTTGTCTCAACTTTTCGTGCTCAACCCAACGATCGATGCCATATCTGCAGCATTTTTAAGCGATGTCAGTTGCGCAAGGTTCAAAACCCCTCAAAATAAAAACTCACTGCAAAAAGTTGAAATCAATTGTGGAATGATGCGCCTGCACGATCGCCCATACTGACCACCAAAAATGGGGCAGCTAAAACGTTTTTCGACGGAAATAACCGGTCTCACAATAAGATAAAAACAAAACACGCACCACAGCCAAAATTCGCCGCAAGGCGAAACTCGCCGTGGGCCAAAATTCGCCGCAAAAAATTCCAAACGGCAAATAGAAAATACGCCGCAACAAATAAATATGCCGCAACTTTTCGAAATCTGTTTTTTTTAGCGGTTAAGTAAGCTGTCAGCCATCCCATTCCGAGGAAATCGTTATCTAGGCGACGGTTTGTGTTGGCAAATGATGCATTTCACGACATGTGTGTTGTGCGCCGACCTGTCACGCGACTCTACCGGCGCTCTGCTCGACCGATTTCAACGATCGATGACTCAATCAACTCAACAAAGCACCGGCAACACGTCAATGTGCCGTTTGTAGTTTGTTTCGGCGGTTTTTCAAAAATCGACAAAATCCCAAACCAGCATAAATTGGTGTTGTGTGTTTTTTCATGAATTTTTTTATTGCACCAAAACCAATGTTGAACAGAACAAAAACCAACCACAAACGACACATCATCGTGTTCCGGATGCTCTGTTGAGTTGATTGAGCCGTTGAACGTCTAAATCGGCCAAGGAAATCGTGATCTAGGCAACGGTTTGTGTTGGCAAATGATGCATTTCACGACATGTGTGTTGTGCGCCGACCTGTCACGCGACTCTGCCGGCGCTGTGCTCGACCGATTTCGACGACCAACGGCTCAATCAACTCAGCAGAGCATCCGGAACACGATGATGTGTCGTTTGTGGTTGGTTTTTGTTCTGTTCAACATTGGTTTGGGTGCAATTAAAAATTCATGAAAAAACACACAACACCAATTTATGGTGGTTTGGGATTTTGTCGATTTTTAAAAAACCGCCGAAACAAACCACAAACGACACACTGACGTGTTGCCGGTTGTTTGCCGAGTTGATTGAGCCGTCGATCGTAGAAATCGGTCGAGCACAGCGCCGGTAGTGTCGCGTGACAGGTCGGCGCACAAGACATGTCGTGAAATGCATCATTTGCCAACACATAACGTCGCCTAGATTGCGATTTTCAGTTAATCAGAGTCACTTTTCATTTAATTATGCTGCTTCCGTGTGATTTTAAGCAGAATTAATGATTGCGGCGAATTTTGTCTGCGGCGTATTTTGGCTTGCAGCGAGCTTCTCATGCGGCGTGTTTTTTTGTTGTGCGGCGAATTTTTGCGCAGTGATTCGAAAACGATCGAACTAACAAACTGTACACACATGCGCCATTTTGTTCACTTGCACATGGATACGCTGCACGTCGGTGTGCGACGGCTCACGTGGCTCACGGTTGAGTGCGTTCAAATGGCGCAAGTAGCAGCGCAGCCAATCGAGCTGCGTCGCTTCATCGGGGTACCGGCCGAAGTCGTACTCGTCAACACCTGCAATTATGAATCGACACAAAGTGATCGTCTTTGCCATTGCGACGCAAACACAATCGTCTAAAATGTAAAAAAAACCAAACCAGCCCATTCGACAAAATGGTTTGCGATGTCGAACGCTTGGTAATTGTGGAAGGCGTACTCATAGTCGATAAAGTGGACGGAATCTGTCAAAAGCCAATGTTTAACGCAAATTATAATCAATAAAAGAATGTGAAAAAAATTAAAGCCGCAAAATGAAAAGTTTTTTCAAACCGGTTTCAGCATCGTGGAGTATGTTGTTGATCAGCAGATCATTGTGGCAGAATACAATGGGACTCTGTAACTTTTCGGCAGCTTTTTTGTACTCAACTAAGCGCTCTCGCAGTTGTTGAACGCTCGGAAAACAAGTAGAATACCTGTGAGTGAACACCCAATTTTTTCGTTGCAAGCGTCCAACACTTGAGTTCGTGGTAAGTGGGGTGCACCACCAAAAGGTCAATTCATGGAGTTCATGCACGACGTATCTATATCCGACACGGAACGTCACGTCACGCATGAATGCTGGTATGAACGAGCACGAGATCTTAAGATCACGTGACGAGCTGTATTTCTGTTTTTGCTCCATGAATTAGACGTGACGTGCCGGATAAATTTTGTGTGCATGAGTTGACCTAAAAACGTTGCTTTCTTTCACTCAAATCGTCCGATGTCTAACTGGAACCCTAAATGAAGCCGCGAAAACATTTTCGACTCTTGTTTTCGACAAACAATTTGAACATTTGAATAGATTTCGACCGACAGTTTCGTTTTGTTACTATCACCAACCAACCTTGCCTGTCTTTCTTCACCGTCCAACTTGTCTGGAAGCGCATCAATGAAAGAATCGATCTTGGCCCACATTGCACTTTCCGGTTTGGTTTGTGTGGTGCACTTGATTTGTATCACGTGCATTCGAGCCATTTGTTTTGCGATCAAACTGCAACAAAAGCAGCATATGAGAGTCATTTGCTTTGTTGTTGTTGTTCAGAACTTTTTTACTGACCAATCAAAATTAGCTAAGCAGCTGTTTTGTGCCTGACCAATCAAAGTAGAAGTAAGCAGTTTTGAAAAAGCAAACTTGTAAATGTTCGGCCGCCTGACTCGCTCAACGGTCACAGTCTCACCGGGCTGGTACGCGCAGATGATGCCATTTTTGAATGTGCCAAACAAACGGGCGGCACAGTTGTGCGCAGCCAAAAGCTGCCAATTGCTCAGTTCAGCTGCGCTGTTACAGGCGAAATGAAAAATCATAAAGACGCACTAGATGGCTTCAGTTGAACGGAAAACGGCGAACTGACCGGTCAACCAACAGTTCTGTCTTGCGTCCATAAATGCGTACCACCACTCGTTCTCTGCTGTCTGCGGCGTTCAGTGGCCACGCACTCAGGATCTTGTTCGTGATGCCATCCGTGAAAAACTGGAAAAATCCAATGGTGATCAGCTGTGCACGCCATTCGGGTACTTCAATTCACCGTGGTTTCCATATTGACCAAACAAACAACCATGTTTGAAATGACCACCTTGAACTGTAATGGTTGTGGTTCCCATTCGGGGTGACATCGGTATATCAACTGTGCAGCACGCTCTTTGCAAACGACGTCGTCGTCTAGAGGCAACTCCAAGTCAGAGGTCCACATTGAAATCAAAACATAACAGACGCTTGCAAAACGCTACGAAAAACTTTCCGGCAAAGAAATCAATTCAATTTTCTAATACGCAATAGCAGAGCACAAAAGCCAAGCCGTGTGAAAAACACAGAAGCAAGGGATGAAGAAAACAAGTCCCGAAAGTGATTTGAAAATTTTAATTTATCATGGACCACCACACCACACCATAATCATGAACAACATGGTCGATTCGGTTTCCTTTTTACACTTTCGTAACGAAAAAAAACATTTGAGCATTTCAAGTTCATAATAAATAAACAAAACGAAATTGAATCACCCACGGGAAATGGAATTCTGCCAATGGCAATGACTTACTGTCTGTGCAAAAAAATCATCCGGGACGGGATGTGAAAATTAATTCAAGATAACGTTTACTCTGAACTGAACTGAGTGCAGCCGGTTGTGCATGAAGCAGCAATGTCCTACAGTCACAAACATGCGCAGCGCACACATGAGAATTGACCAAAAGTTGTTAAACTGACAAGCTACAACCGAATCAGCCGACTGAAACTAAAAAAACATTGACCGTTAATCCGAATCAAGCATCCTTTATTTGCTATTCAAGTGACCAAATCTGCTTATATTTTGTTTCAAAAGTCTTCAAAAAACAACTGAAATGTTTTTGAACTGAAATATTCAACAGCTTCATTGACCCGTAAATTTCGGCGGCCGCTTTTGTCTAAATGCACTCAGTGCTTCCAAGCGGTCGTTGGTCGGAATGACTTGCGCGTAGCAGAGTTTCTCAATCTCCATGGCCGTTGTCAAATCGCACTGGATGCCACGATTAATGGCCAGTTTCGCCATTCGCAACGCAACTGGTCCACACTGAAATTGAAGCAATAGAGAGAGAAACTCACAGCGGCACTGTTTCTGTCCGATTGAACATTGTCAATGTGATCTGCACCTGCAGCATTTCCAGCGCCAACTTCAGCGCCTGCTTGTAAGCAGCATCACCGGCGTCGTTCTGCTCCACCACTCGATCCACCAGTCCGATTCGATGTGCTTGTTCGCCATTGATTATTCGTCCCGTGAATATCAGCTCCTTCGCTGCACTGACGCCAACCTGCACACAGAGTTTGACGGTGTGCTTTGTGCAAACAGTCAAATTATAAACAAGGACCACAAAAACATCAATGTTGAGCACAGTTTAATGGCAAAAACAAACCAATCGCGGCAATCGCTGCGTGCCACCAGCACCAGGAATGATGGCCAACTTCGTTTCGGTCAGCCCAACGCGTGCATCGGTGGCGGCCAGACGTAGATCAGCGGCCATGGCCATTTCCAGACCGCCGCCGAGTGCAAACCCATCGATGGCCGCAAGCACCGGCTGCGGCAACGCCTCGAGCTCGTTCATCAACGAACGCGCACCGTCGACAAAGCGTGGCACTTCGTCGGGTGACATTTGCGCGCGCTCCTTCAAGTCGGCACCCGCACAGAACGCGCCACGCACGTCGCTCTTTAGCAGCACAACACGACTGGTTGGATCGTGCCTGTGTGGCGGCAGAAAAACACAAAATCAACCAGCAACACATTCACCGAGCACAGCAGAACTCGTTGCGCGCTCACTTTGCGCTTGCGACGGCGTCTTTCATCGCGCGCAACATCGCGCGACTGATTGCATTTCGCGTTGACGGCTGATTGAGACGGAACACAACAACGCCGTCGTGGGCGCCTTGCAGTTTGTCAACCCGAAATGGTGGCTGCTGCTGCTGTTGTTTTGATTCTGCATTCTCAGTGCTTGCAAATGCACGACATCGAATTTGCTTCCTGAACGGACGCTGAGGTAATGGCGAGTCAACCAAACAACGCAGCAGCAGACGCCCACAGCGAAGGCGCTCCCGTGAAAATGCGTCTCTCATTCTGCAACGTGCGCGCAATGCGGTTCTGAAATAGGGTTGTTAAAAAAACCAGAAATCGTCATTTTTGTTTTTTTTATTTCAAAAATCAAAGTTGTTCTAAATCAATCAGGGAGTTTGAAGAACCACATATGATATGCAAGCGCCTCCCGAATGACTCCCGTATGACGGAACTTTCATGATTTTGTTTTGGTGACTTCATTTACCCCTTTTCTTTTCCAACCCGTTACCATGCCTCTTCTTGTGTTTTGACACCAAAAACGTCACTAATTGTCCCCAGCTGAAGTGAAAACAAAAACATACCGGCTTGAAATGTGATCATTTCTGATGATATCGCGACGACACGACACGAAACAGACAACGTAGCGCTTGCAAACCGAGCAGCTCGTCGGACGCTCAGAATTCAGACTGCGAGGCGAATTGTCTTGTCACCTTCCTTATCTGCATCGGAAATGGTCAAGCCAAGCTTTGCGACCCTCAAAAACTTCATCGCAGAAGTTGTTGAAGCCTAAAATCAGTCGGTAATAGATTTTTGCCCCGGGCATTTTTCTGCCCAAAAATTGGGCAAAAATAGGGTTGAAAAAAAACCGGTATTTTTCAAATCGCGGTAAAAAACGGTATTTTTACCGGTAAAAAACGGGAAAAACGGAGTATTATTTGGTGAGAATTGTTGAAAACAAATGGTACGAAGACTCGTACAACAAGTTACGAGTTGTTGAAGTTAGTCTTTCGTGACAAAACACAACCCACAAGTGTGTTTTTTGCCAATGTAACAGAAACCATGATTCTGACAGGCTTTTGAACATGAAATTCAATCAATCAATCAATCAATCAATCAAGTTTATTTGTAAGCCTCACGGCCAGTTCACATCAACACATTCACAAAACTTCCATTATGCAAAACAAACACAATTGATGTCACAAAAAAAACCTAAAGAAACACAAGATTATTGATGAAATTGGTGAATGCATGAATGAAAGCAAGCAAAAAGTCGATGCAAACGAATGGGCAGATGACTGCCCGGGTATTCACACAAATTCAATAAAATACAGCTTCGAACAATTGACCAAGGCATATGTATGTTTATTCTTTGGTATGGTCACAATCACAACCGGAAATCTGGTCACAAGCTCAATCACAGTTCTGGCGTTCACGGCCAATTCGATAGGGAAAGGGTGTTTGGCTTGGTGGTCCGCTCCCATGACGAAAGAAAGGCAAAAGCCAAAGTCATCACCCAGTTAGGATACAAAAGGAAATCCGAATTTTTCACTCAGGACTCAGCGTATACACAAGCACACGAAAAACAAGAAAACAAAATAGTGCTTTTCTGTGTTGCCCGCAGATTCTTGTTTTCGTCGGGTCGGGGTAGAGATGTCAAGAAAAAAAAATTTTCTATTTTTTTCTTAAAAAAAAAAAATTTTAATTTTTTTTTTAAATGAAAGTTGTTCAGAATTTTTCAGGGAGTCCGAATATCACTATCTGAGGAGCCACCGACTTACCATATGACCCCCACTCATATGGGAGGAGGGTGAAAATTTCAGACTTGGTTTCGGCGACCCAATTTTCCCACCGACGACATCACGTCTCGTGTTTTGCCTCTCAATTCACCTCAAATAACATGGAAACAAGTTCCACAACAAACCGGTGTGATCATGCTGACGACACGAGGCGAAACAGCAACGAGCAACCAACGAAGTTACGCTTGCAGTGGCAGACAGTGCAATTTCCACCTTTCGAGATCCTGAAAAACGATGCGTAAATGTGAGTTCTCTGCTTCTATCTCACCTTAGCGACATCGGAATTTGTTGAACTAGCCTTTGCGACGCTCAAGTACTTCAATGCGCGAGTCGATCATCACTCACCAAGGCTGAAAACAGTCGATAAATCAATCCAGAATACCACCTGCAGCGTTGAAGACTAAAGGCGCGTTTAGCAATTAGATTTTCGTGCGTACGCACGGAGACAGAACTTAAAAAATGGCTACGCGAATTAGAATTTCGTACGCATGACTGTCGTTCGCACGTAACGACTGTTTTGCGCACATGATTTAGAACGTTGTCCGTGCGCACGCAAAAAAACTTGTGCCCACGCGAATTAGAATTTCGTGCGTGTGACTTACGTCTATCCGACACGACTGTTTTGCGCACGGGATTTAGAACGACTGTTTGTCCGTGCGTAAAAAGACAAATGCGCACGCGAATTAGAATTTCTTGCGCACGACTGTCCGACGACTTTTTGCTGCTGGCAGCAAAAAGTCGTTCGACGGATGTGCGGAAAAGTTCATATTTTCCAGTGTCTGTTAATTTTAAGTTGAAAATCAAGGTATTTTAGATGTTGGGGCAACGGGAAAAAATGCTCAGTTTTATTTGGTGGGTCTACTTGCCTGTTTTGAAAAGAAAGAAAACTGAAATCTACTGGAAACTGTTGTTTTTCGTTGTTTGTTTGTTCGTTTGTTCGTTTGTTCGTTTGTTCGTTTGTTCGTTTGTTCGTTTGTTCGTTTGTTTGTTTGTTTGTTTGTTTGTTTGTTTGTTTGTTTGTTTGTTTGTTTGTTTGTTTGTTTGTTTGTTTGTTTGTTTGTTTGTTTGCTTGCTGGTTTCGGAGAAGGGGGCTGCTGGCTCCAAAAAAGCAAAACAGCTTCGATCAGCTTCTCTGTCACCTGCGCTTCGTCGAGCGAACTGATCGGCGTCGGCGGAGATTTTGGGTCAGCATTTTCCATTTTTGAAAGATCCAAATCAAAATTTGTTCAAATTCAGTTTGTATATATTAATACCAAAACTGAAAGAATTTAGATTTTTACATGCGCTTCTTGAGAACACATGTGATAAAAATGCGACGACAAACTGAATGCAAAATGGGGAAGAGGGTAGGGGAAGGGGAGGGAATGCAAGGGAGATGACCACTAAAAAATAAAATTTGTCAATTCCCGTTTTCAAATTTGCTAGGGCAGACATTTGCATTTTTGTCCGCAACAGAACGGACTATTTTTGGTCACGGCATTTAGAACGACAGTCGTATGACGGATGCTACACGTTTTCTAATTCCCGTACGCAAGCTTGTCCGTCCGCACGTTCGGACATACCACACAACTTTTTGCCCACGCGAATTAGTTTTCCGTATGTATGCACGACACTTCAGTCGTTCTAAATGCGGTGCGCAGTTTTCAGTTTTGTCGTGTGGCGTAAACGAAACGACTGTTTTGCGCCCCGCATTTAGAACGACGTGCGTTCCGTGCGTACGTAAGAAAAACTAATTGCTAAACGCGCCTTAAGTGACAAGGTAAAGTCAAAGAAAATTTTTGTTGAACTTTCGAAAAATTATGCCAAAAACGGCATTTTCAGGGCACATTAAAGAAAAAATTTCAAAAATTTTTAATAAAAAAAATAAAAAAAAATGCTCATTTTTTTTTGCTTTAAAAAAAAAAATTAAAAAAAAAATTTTTTTTTTGACCCTTACATCTCTAGGTCGGGGTCGGGTACACTTGATGTTGGTACCATTAAGTGCAAAACTATGACCAAAACAAAGGAAACACAATGAAAAAATTTCACGTCAAAAATTTAAAAAAACCGGGAAAAAAACGAAAAAAAACGGGAAAAACACCTGGTTGTTTTCCCGTTTTTTTCAGGACCCCATTTTTAGCCTCCGTAAAAAACGCGTAATAAAACGCGTTTTTACCGGTAAAAAACCGGTATTTTTACCTTTTCAACCCTAGGCAAAAACACATTTTTTTGCGTTTCCAGTCCAGTGTTTTTTTTTGTTTTAATTTCTAATTTTGAATGTGGATTTTTATTTAAAAAATATTTTCTAATTGCTTTACAACCGCTGAACTTGAATCAGTTTTTTATATTTTGCAACTGACCACTTGCTCACCCAAAAAATGGGTAAAATGTTAATTTTTTGCTTTTTTCATGTGTTTTTGTTTTACAAGTGAAAAACTCAGTTTAGAAACAACTTTTAATTTTAATTTTTAATTCTCTAGGGGGGTTTTCAAGCAATAAGTTTGAAAACAATTTTTAAAACCACTTCCTAGGAGTTCCCGAATCCATATCTGCAGTCAAATTTTACAACTGACCCATTATTAACCCTCATAAAGGCCTTTAACAAAACCACGGAGGCAACACGGAACACGGAGGCTGCACGCTTAACAAAACCACGGAGGCAACACGGAGGCTGCGTGCAGCTAAAGTGACCCATATTTTATATGCACACAACACGCTGCGCACCTTTAACAAAACCACGGAACACGGAGGCACGCGGATTTGGGGAGATTTGGGGACAGGACAAATCCGTCCCCCTCCAAAAAAAATTATGTTTTTGTTAAATCAACAAATAAATAAATAAATAAAGGCGCAATAAAGCAAAGCAAAGCTACCGTATTACCCCCATTAAACCCCCCCACCATTAATCCCCCCCCCACCAATAAACCCCCACCCCCCCGACCAGTTTCCAAATAATCCCCCCCCCCCACAAATAATCCCCCATGGGGGTTAATTGGAAACCTGTTTTAAACACATACCCAGCGAATTCAGTGGCTGAATGCAGTGACATTGGTGAAATTGTGCTACCAAAGGCCCCAAATGGATGAGTTAATGGTAATTTCATTATAAAAGGCTGTTACAAAAGGAAATCTCTGTGAAAAGTAGAAGTTTCTGCAACTTTCTTGCCTGCCATGCAAGGTATTTTTGCCATTTTTCAACAAAACCCCACCCCTAGAAATTTTTGTATAATAAACCCCCCCACCAATAATCCCCCCCCCACCAATAAACCCCCACCCCTAAAAGTCGCTGACGTATTAATCCCCCATGGGGGTTTATTGGGGGTAATACGGTAAATGTCAAAACTATACTTCAAGGATTACGGTAGCTCTCCAACGGGTCTCGACACGATTTTTTAAAAACGTCCCTGATTGCCAGCAAAAGCTACTCTATTGGTGGACACCGTTCATATGATTGCAACAAACAGTCTTCTGTCTGAAGTAAGGTCCCACGGGTTACGGTAGCTGTAGTTCGGTCTTGACACGAAGTTGCTGAAAACTACTTTGTTTCTTGTAAATAACAGTTGTTTCTTGCAATCATGTGAACGGTGTTCATAAATTTAGTAACTGTTCTTGGCAATAAAAGGCAGTTTTAAAAAATCGCGTCAAGACCTACACAGCAGAGTTACCGTATTCTTTGAACTCAAGTTTTGACATTCTGTGAAAACGCTGCGTGTTTCTAATTGGTTTCAACTGTTATTCACAAGAAACAAAGTAGTTTTCAGCAACTTCGAGTCAAGACCCAAAACTACCGCTACCGTAACCCGTGTGCCCGAACTTCAAACAGAAGACTGTTTGTTGCAATCATATGAACGGTGTCCACCAATAGAGTAGCTTTTGCTGGCAATCAGGGACTTTTAAAAAAATCGTGTCGAGACCCGTTGGAGAGCTACCGTAATCCTTGAAGTATAGTTTTGACATTTAGCTTTGCTTTGCTTTATTGCGCCTTTATTTATTTATTTATTTGTTGATTTAACAAAAACATAACTTTTTTTGGAGGGGGACGGATTTGTCCTGTCCCCAAATCTCCCCAAATCCGCGGGTTGGTATTCATGTCGCAAATTAAATGTCCGCCAACGGTAAATTATTACCGAGGAAGCAGACAAATGCTAATCAAAATGAAAAAGAAAGAAAGGGCGTTTGTTTTGCACTTTTTGTTCAGTTTTTGAGTTTGATTTCGATTTCGCGAGTTGAATTTGAATTTCGGTGACAAAAATCAAAGCAGTGAATGAAACGAAACGACGACGACAGGCTCACTCACGCTACAGTCAGCTTTTTGAGTTTATGTTTGCTTGTCAGCAGCGATCCGTGGTGGACTGGACGTGGACGTGGAACGAAGACGATTGTTTTTTTATCATTCAGTGTCCAATGGCGGTCCAGTATGGTAGTGGTTTGTCACTTGTCAGTCACCACAAACTGAGGATCTGCTTGGATTTTTTGGCACTGCATGGTGGCATCATCAATTCAATTCAGAGAGCAACGAACTCGTTGCAAACGTAGCGCTTGCAAACGGAGCAGCGAGCACAATCGGACGCTCTGCGAAGCGAATCGTCACCTTATCTGCATCGGAAATGGTAGGCCAAGCTTTGGGACGCTCAAAAACTTCATCGCAGATGTTGTCGTAGCCTAAAATCAGTCGGTAAAACGGCCCAAAATCGACTGCTAAAGGTTTTACGAGGTATAATCAAAGAAAATTTAACTCGCAGAGCGTCCGATTGTGCTCGCTGCTCCGTTTGCAAGCGCTACGTTGTCTGGTTGCTGCTTCGTGTCGTGTCGTCGCGACACCATCAGAAGAATTGATCGAATTTCAAGGCGGTATGTTTGTCTTCACTTTAGCATTAGCTTAGCTGGGGACAATTAGTGACGTTTTGGAGGTCAAAACACAAGAAGAGGCATGGTGACGGTTTGGAAAAGGGGTAATTGAGGTCACCAAAACAAAATCTGCAAAGTTCCGCCATACGGGAGTCATTCGGGAGGCGCTTGCATATCATATGTGGTTCTTCGGACTCCCTGATTGATTTAGCACAACTTTGATTTTTGAAATTTAAAAAAAAAAAATTTTTTTTTTAAACAAAAATGACGATTTTTGTTTTTTTTAACAACCCTACTGTGGTCTTTCTGTGGACGTTTTTCTTATTTTGTTAGAATTGGACTTGTAAATTGTAAATTGTAAACTCAATAACATATCCAACCAGCTGATTGGTTGGTTATCACGTGAGGCATGCATTCTGTGCAGGCATTGCTGTGGAGAGGCAAGAGTTCCGTTCGCGCCGAAGCATGCATCACGATCACCAACCAATAATAAGCTAGTTGGTTATGTTTATTGAGTTGAACTGTAGTGTATTTTTGAGTTTATTTGCAGAAACCACAATCACTACACACACGACACCAACGACCAACCGATCAGCCGGTGTTCAGCAAAACAGCAAGTGGTGCGAGTTTCCAGTTCCGCTTCAGCAGCAATGGACGAGCGCATCGTGGCGCGTCTGCCCAATTCGGAGCGGCCAAACATCGCGCGCCCGCGATATGACCAGTCGACGTTCTGGGGCCGTGCTCGACACTTTTTCATCACCACCAACCCGCTCAATCTGTTGTGCAGTGACGCGCAACTGGACGAAGCGAGGCAAATCATCGAAGACTATCAGTGAGTGCGTGCTTGGCTTGGCCGCTGTTATGTTTGTGCTTTTCGCTTGTTGTATGTTGTCCAAAGAATGATTACCTACCAGGGCAGAGCGGCAGGAAAAGAATGAATGAAATGGCAGAAAAATAAAACAGTTTTTTTTCACTGAAATCGTGAAATCCAGCTTTTTCTGGTGTTGTAACCGACAAAAAATTGAGAAAAACGGTTTTTTGAAGTTATGTCAAGAGAATACGAAGGCGCCGGTTTTTTCAGGTTCTGGTCCGTTTTCCGGAAATAAAAGCCTTATTTTTCAGTATTTCCAAAAATAAAATAGAACCCATAAAAACCGAAATGAATGATACCGACTAAGGAACCGAATGCGGTCTGTTCTGTTCTGCACGAGGATTCGTGTTTCATTCATTTGCCGTTGTCATTCTGTCGTTTCGTTTCAGACATGACAAAATGCCGCCTAAGCTGACGGTGGAGGAGCTGTGGCGTGCGAAGAGCGTGTTCGACTCGGCATTCCACCCGGAGACGCACGAGAAGCAGTTTATCATCGGGCGAATGTCTGCGCAGGTGCCGATGAACATGTCGATCACGGGCTGCATGATGACCTTCTATAGGTCTGCGACTGTTTCCTTTGTGCGCTTGCTTAGCATCACATGAAGTTCGCTGTTTGCGGTTTTGCCAGGTAAGGTAAAGGCCCGTTTAGCCGTCCGGACGTTGACGCACGTCGCCGTACAAGGGCGTAAACGAGCGCGAGTTCTAAAACAAGACGTGACGTGCTGGATTGCTCTTTTTTGCAGCATAAACGAGGTTTGACGTGACGTGCCGTGCCGGATGCAAATACGGACGGCTAAACGGGCCTTAAAAGTGGGTAAAAGGCCAATTCATGCACGACATGTATATATACGGCACGTCACGGGACGTCAAGTATGAATTCGTATATAAACGAGCTGAGCACGTGTTCTAAAGATATCTGGACGTGCCGGATTGCTGTTTTTTGCATCATGAATGAAGACGTGACGTGACGTGCCCTACAAATTTGTGTGCATGGATTGGCCTAAACGTTCACTGCGGTGCCTCGGCTCGTCAGTGCGACGGATACGGCCAGGCAGAGCTGCCCAAATGCGTCTTACCTCGCACAGATAATATAGTCTGAGTAAAATATCAGCTAACCTACCACCAATTTATCCGTTTTGATTGCTAATTCAAAATTCCGGAGAGGATTTTTTCTTATAGTGCGGTTCTTTTGCACGTTCACGGTGAGGATTAGGGATGGATCCGGCAAATTTGCCGGAATCCGGGCCGGATCCGGCAAAAGCCCATTCCGGCCGGGCCGGATCCGGCAAAAATTGCCGGAATCCGGACCGGAATGGCCTTTTTATGTCTAAAAAACATATACGCACATTTCATCGCTTCTTCATCACATTTTTAGCATAAAACAGCACTGACACAGAAACAAAGTCAACAAGACACAGCACGTGAACCAACCAAAAATTACAACAACAACAATTGACAAAATTCACATCGCATAGGGATAATCAAGTGCTGGCAACACTCCATTCAGAAACATGACCTTTTCGGCGTTCTCAGTTGACAGACGAGATCGGCTGTACACAAACACCTGCCTGGCTTCAGAGAACATTCGTTCGCTTGCCACGCTTGTTGGTAGCGGTGCCAGGTATCTGCGCGCGATTGTCGATAGTTTGGGGTATTTAGACGAGTTCAGCCGCCAAAAGTCTAGCATTAGATCACTTTTGTCCGGTTCGTCGATAAAAACATCCGACTCGTACATATTCATTTCGTCGCGCAGTTCGTCTTCGAGACTGGATTCGCCTGACGGGTTGCGCGGTCGCGCAGCGTGAAACTCGATGCCTCCGTAGAGGCCAGTCGATTTCTTTTTTGGTTCGGGCTCGCGTTCACTTTCGTTATCGTCGTTGTTCGCGATCTCGGATGTATCGTCGCAGTTTGTGGGCGTCTCCGGTCGTTTCAAGATTTTCTTTGCAATGTGAAGTAGTTCACAACGAATCGCGCCTTCATTTTCGAAGATGACTGCAGTATTCTTGAATCGCGGATCAACGTACGTGGCCATGATGTTGGATTCGTTGTGGAAACGCGCACGGAAGCGTGTGTCGATGCTGGTCAGCAGCGTTTCTTTCGTCGTACCAATGCCACTCGCATCGACTTGTTCGATGCGCTGCTTCAGTGCGCAAACGGCGGGCAACACCATTGAAATGGATTCGTCGTCTCGTGGATTCGTCGTTGGGGTTGTTTATCGGGTTTTAGGGGATCACGGCACCCCCGCATACCCATGGTAACACACGTCGCTAAAATCGCTGATGTTCTGGGGCTCACAAAAAAATCAACTGTTTGACAGCTACTGACCAACGAAGATGGCTGATTTCAAAAAAAACTGCTATTGTTCATCAACAACGTCGGCCAAAAGCTGACAGCCACGTTTTTTAAAATGGACGATGCTGCACATAAGTTTACCACTCAAGACAAAAGCAGTGAACCATTTACCATTGAACGGAACACTAAACTAAAGAAACGCTCACTGATCACGTGTCAAATGCACAACAACAAAACCAACAAAGCACCGAAACAAATTTGTCAAACCATTGAACAGCTCTGAAACGGAGGAATCAACTGGTTAATTCGCGGGTCTCGGCCATTCCGGCCGGATCCGGCCGGATCCGGCAAAATTGCGCCGGAATCCGGACCGGATCCGGATCCAATTTTAGGCGCCGGAATCCGGAATCCGGACCGGAACCGGCTCCATCCCTAGTGAGGATGATTGTTTTTTTGGCGTTGTTTTGCAGAACAACCCCAGCAGTGATCTTCTGGCAGTGGTTCAATCAGTCGTTCAACGCCGTCGTCAACTACACGAATCGAAGCGGCGACGCGCTCTCCAACAAGTCTGCTTCTAACAATGCACAGTCGCTTGTTCATGACAATACTTGCAACGCCTCACTGCAACTGAAACATTGCCAACGTTATTCAGAGAAATCGCGTTGTCGTACGCGACCGCAACAACGGCCAGTGTTGTGACTGCCCTGGGACTGAACAGCATGGTCAAGGTGAGCGACTGCGATGGCCTGTCGCGGGGGCAAGTGCAGCAGATGCGACAATGTTGTTGTTGTTTGTTGCCGCCTTTTTATCCTTACCCAACGCCCTTGGGGAAGGCAGTGTCGCAATTTTTTATTCTCCACCACATGGGCTGCGACGTTGGACGCAGTTTTTCTGCTATAGCAGTGGGCGTTGGGCAAGCTGCGCTGGTATGCATGGGCGCGATGTCATTAAGTTCCTCGCCACCGGAACAGCAATCTTGTGAATCAAGAAAGCCGACGTTTATGCTGCCGAACCATTAAGCCCCACGCAACCCGGGGCAGCCGAGTGGTCACGAGCGGATTCGAGCCCGGGCCTTCCGATTGGAAGTCCCAAGTGCTATCCACTCAGCCACTCAGCCGGCTATGACAACGTGGCGTTGTTCGCTGTGCGTGCCTGCGCGCAGCTTGCTGAAAGCCAAACGTGTCCACAAAAACAGTACAGAACGCAAAACCGAACAGTAACGGTTTTTTTTTCTGTCGTAACCAGAGCTTGCCGCCGATCGCCGGTCGTTTTGTGCCGTTCTTTGCGGTCGCAGCCGCCAATGCCGTCAACATTCCCCTGATGCGTCGCGGGTAAGCGCAACAC
This sequence comes from Theristus sp. LFF4_11, assembly GCA_030248135.1. Lineage (NCBI taxonomy): Eukaryota > Metazoa > Nematoda > Chromadorea > Monhysterida > Xyalidae > Theristus > Theristus sp. LFF4_11. The sequence goes on along the minus strand of JASANC010001151.1, from coordinate 59,420 downwards.
CCGCTGCCGCTTCAGCCATGTGTTTTTGAATTACAAGCGGTGATTGGTCAGATTGAATAGCTTGTCACACTGCACATGATGTTAGAGTTTCACGTAGCGTCGGCATGACGGAATGTTATGTGTTTTTTTTTTAATTTTCCTCGGATTTCGCATCACATGCTGTTTGTTATCTTTTGCAGTGAACTGACGTCCGGCATCGCGGTGCTGGATGAGAACGGTCGAAAAATGGGCGAATCAAAAGTCGCTGCCAAGTGGGCCATCACACAAGTGGTCGTCAGTCGCATTCTCATGGCTAGCCCTGGAATGTGTGCGTGTGTTTTTTCTCATGTTTTTTGCTTTGTGAAATTCGTTTGCAAGCGACACTGCACATGTTGTTCGTCATATTTCAGGGATTCCACCGTTTATAATCAACGCACTTGAGAAGAAGCCGTGGTATGCGGTAAGCGCGCGACATTACGGGCACAACTTCTGCTCGCTTTTGTGTCACACTTTTGACGTGATCCAATTTTTAGTTTTTACAAATTTTCTGTCTTCAGACGCGCTCACATCTGCTGACAGCGCCGTTGCAAATCTCGCTCGTCGGTTTCATTCTGGTGTTTGCCACTCCACTGTGCTGCGCGCTGTTTCCGCAGATGTCGTGAGTTGAAACGAGCTCTTGCGGAGCTTACGCGCAGAGAGGATGCGTCTCATCGCCACACGCAACTGCTTAAAATTGGTGTCAATCGTGCTGTTTTTTTTTAATCAGCACACAGCCAGATGGTGCATGCGGCGAGCACTGCCTGCCGACTGCAGTGTGTTTATTATTGGGCTCGTTTGGAGTGTCTTCACTGTTTGTTGCTGATAACGAACGCGCGCACATTGCCCGCACTTCCAGCGGACTCGTGTGCTTGTGTGTATGTGTTGCGTATTTGGTCAGGGAATGGATGGAATTGTTGCGAATCCACTTGTCCTGTGTGGAATTGAATCGAAATCGAAACAGCAACTGTGATGGTGTTCCGTCCAGTTTGGTGATGTGTTTTTGCAGCTCGATAGCAGTGGACAAACTTGAGCCGGAGTTGCAAGCGCGTATCCGCTCGCAGTCGAACGCACCGTCGCTCGTGTACTACAACAAAGGCCTGTGATGCTCGACAGTGCCGTTGTCAGCGGCCTGCTTGGTGTTCGTGTTCGCTTTCTGTTGTTTGTGTTTTGGTTTGGTTTAGTTTGGCAAGAATCATAAAATAGAAATTTATTTGTACGATTTGCTCAGTTCAACTCAGTGATATGACACTAGATCTGTTTTAGCACATTGTTTTTTGACATTGTCTCTGTGAATTCTGTTGTGGATTTTATGGAGAACGTTCTTATTGTTTTGTGGGTGGTTGCTTGACTTTGGTTTTACATGCTTAGATTCTGTCTATATACTTCTTTGGAACAGTGTTCTTGCTAACTGTGATTCAGTCCTTGCCGGTGTCGGGATTCAATTTCGTTGCCAGTATTGTTTCAGTTCCATCCAAAAATGTGCGTATTAGTTTTTTCCAGTCAAAGATTTGAAAACATGTTACAAAATTACTCATCCCTAAAAACTAAGCAAAGCATCGGTCCCCAACTGTTCACCGGTGTGCAACTGTTTCACTTTCTTGTGCTTCTTCTGTAATTGTACGAATTTTTAAAATCCAATTAGAAAATGCAGGCTGGGAATCGGTGGGGTCTGTAAAAAGCTTCAAAACTGTGTGTAAATGAGCAGGAAAATCGTGTATATTCGAATAACTTAGCTCTGTGTCGCAAGCTTTCTGAGTGAAAGAATATACACTTGAGAAATGTCATTATCCATGCAGACTACAGACATGAACCAGTGGCTAACAGTGTTTGCTCGGCACAATTTGTAGACAACTAAATTAGAACCATTTTGAAAGCGCCTTTAAATGGAAACATTGCAATGTGCGCACGTTTCACATGAACAAGACAAGGCTAATCGTTCGCAAGGAGTGCTTCAAAAGATTCGTTCTTTCAAATTGGTGCACTTTAACTGTACTGTAACTGAAGCACTAGTCGCAGTTTGCACCTTTCAGCAGTCGTTCGCTGTTCTGAAGTACGTGAAATGTCATTTCGATTCGTTCATTGAAGCCAGTTGCACAGGTGTTCAATTATTCATGCGCTGCGGGAAACACGAACGTGGATTTCGCCACCCATTTGCACGCTGAATGAAAGCGCATTCATCAAACGGCATCTTGTTGGATGCATTTCAGTATTGAAACGCAGTGGTTTTTTTGTAATTGTCACGGTTGGAATTCCTATTTCACTACTGCACTTTTTGGAGAAGTCAAGACTGGACTGTAATGTGACAAACATTTCCACCAGAAAACCCACTCCCCGTCCGATGAGTGAGCAGCATATGATGGGAAGATGTTGACCAGTTCAGTTGTGGCCATTGACGCCAAAACCTGTTCCACCGCGAACACCATTTGTCGTCATTCATCCGGTCGCCTCGGCACAGCCCGGAAGGCAACAGGCACCGGCTGTCAATTTGTCAACGTACGCAAGCACAATTGCTAACAAACCGTCTCGGTGTGTTTTGCTCAAAACGTTTGCGCCCTCTGCGGTGTCCAGTGGTACACAGACACTTGAAAAACATGTCACTTTTTCCGTGATGGTGAACTTTGAACGACGACAACAACAACTCCGATCTGATCAGCACTCTCGGAACACCATTTTTGATTCAAAATTGTTATTGCTTTTATACGACCCTTTGAAAGCTCACTGCATAGACGTCGCCTTGTGCTGTAATGTTACAACGCGCTCTGGTGCAATTTGTTGCAATATGCCACACACACAAATTGGCTTTATTTTCGTTCACTTCACACTTCACGGACAGCCTTTGGCGCACACGTGCAACACTTTGCTCTTGTTTTTTGATTAATCACCAGGGCGGTGCCAGTTTTCACACGTTTTTGCCCGAGTCGAAGCCAAACGAGCATATTTGCACTTCACAAAGTGTGCACCGCTCGACAACAAAGAGCATTTGCTTGGCGCTGCTCAATCTTGGTTTATTGCGGTAGTTGAAAGTGATACGTTATTGTTTCTCGGACGTTTGTTTCCGACACACACACTTTGGTCAAGTGCTCTTCATTAATCAACGTTTCGGTAACATTCCGTAACAGATCCGGTAAAGCAGACAAGTTTGATTGTGGCCTTTTCAACGGACTTTGTGACCCGGCTGTCGACGAACGATTCGTTGGCCATTGAATGCTGCTTTGTGCTTATGACTGTGGTCAGCTGGTTGCCAGAAATGACGCCAACTCGATAACACTGTTTGATATCATTTAGATCAGCAGACAAATTCCGAACAGCCACACCATTTTCAGTAACAAAAGAAAAACGATGTAATGTACATGTACTTGACTCGGTTTATTCTTTCATTGGTGCACTTCAATATACACGTAGCTTTCAAGTCGTGGTTTTCAGTGTGAAACCGACAGCACTATTGGCTGCAATTTTTAAAAACAATATAATGTGTGATAACGTGGTGAAAACAGACAAGAACCTTCCAATTGTGAGTGACTAAGATGCTAATCCGAATCGTAAAAGTGCTTGCTGTAACATTTTCTCAAAATTACCTTATCAGCCATAAATGACAACAACGTCAGTTAATGCGTGATTAGCAATGCCGCTGAGGTTAGCAAAAGAATCATACAAAATACGTTGTACGTGGACTGGCGAGAAAGCTGAAAAGGAGCTTAGCGTAAAAGAATTCCGGCAGAATTGGCAAGTTTCTGGCTGAATTATAACCTTGAAAAACTCAGTAAAACAAAAATACAATACATGTGGGCGACAATTTCAAAAAAAACTGAAGTAGGTTCACCGCAACTCACAAGGTGTTGTTTAATTAATTGATAAGTTGGAACAAAAACAGTGTATCACAATCTGTATGTGCACAGGAATATGAACCAATTTATAGTTTTTACTTCTAAAAATGTGCGACAGAAAAAATGCAACAAACATACATTGTAACTTGTTACGATTGCACTCCGATAAAGCTTGATATCGCGAGATTTTGCGGTAAAAGTGCGCAATAAATTAGCTGCAGATGAAACAAACGGTAAATTTTACAGCGTATTTTTACAACAAAAAAAACTCGGCGATCAAAACATGAACCACTGATTCCAATCATTATATCCCTATCCTCAAGTAAAACTGAGAACGACCAATGCAAAAACTCACAGAAACAGTGTGGCGACATACCTCCGAATAAGTGCAGTCACTTGGAAAAATCTTGCAAAAAAACAACTCAACCAACAACAGAAACAATTTTTCCAGCTGACACAAGCAAACAGACGTGCGCGCGAACGAACTGCTGGCTGCTGCGTCCGCTCATCCGTGGCCAGAGCGCGGCGTTCTCGCGCGTCTCCGGCCGGAGCGAGCGGCATTGCCGTGCTTGTGCTTGTTGGCACGCCTCTCCGACGGGCACTGGCCGGCGCGCTGGCGACGCACGAAGCGTCTCAGTTTGCCCAGATACGCCTGCTCCCAGTCGAGCATGATCGTGCGCCGGTTGAGCACGATGCCCGGCCGATGCGGCTGGTCCGTGCCGCCGGAGCCTGAAACACGCGCGCATTTTTTTTTTGTTGTTGTTGGGATTTTTAGGCGATGTTTTCAGCCAGGGCTAACCCGGAGAAGCGTACAGAACGCCATTGAGTAGGGCGCCCATCGAGTTTTCTCTGTCATTAAGTGCCTATACACCCCTCGGCGGGGCTCGATCCCCCGAGCGCACAGACTGTAGTCGAACGCACTATCACCAGGCCACGAGGGCGCATGTGAAACTGACAAACGTGTGCGTACATATGGTGGCTGGTTGACTGCAAAGTTTGTTGCAACGAATGTAAAAGACTTTGTTTTTTACATTCGTTTGTTTTGAAGTTTACAGAGTTTGTTTTGAAAATATCCCAAATTATACCAAAAAAAGAGATTATGGTTGTTGAAGAAAGACGGGCATCGGTATCGTCGAGTGGTCCAAGGCCTTGAACCGGCCTGTACATGTACCACAGACGTGTGTTCAAATTCCGTTCGGTTTAGAATGAAAATTCCGATGCTGTTTGCATCTCTTTTCAACATTCATAGAAAACTTCAAAAATTTAATTTTTAAATTCAAATTTCAAATTTCAAAATTCAAATTCAATTGCAAAAAAGCGTGCACCGTGCAGCTGACCGAGTATGAGATAGTACTGTCCGAGTCGTATCTTTGGGCACTTGCACTTGTAGTCCATCTGTGACTGCCAAATCGCAGTCTCGCCTCGGTGCACATGCACGCCCAGCTCGCGTTTGAACAGGCTGCCAATCGCCAGCCGGTACTTCACCCAGCCGTCCACCACTTCGCGGCCGATCACTTGCGCTCGTACCGCTGCGAACAAGTTTGATTATTAGTATTTTTTCATTTGGTCCCTCGCGCTGAGATACAGTAGGTAAACAGTTTCATGCATGACGCGGCAATTCAAAATTGGTGAAGTGATCCGAATAGGACTGGGTCCATCGGACATCTGCGTCTATTTTCCTTTCTATGCTGCAAACGCATTGATTCGCAGAACCCAAGAAATTGACATTGTCGAAGAACCAAGAACCCAAGAACCCAATATATTGTTTGGTTGTTTTGGCGTTTTTTTTGTGGCCATGAAATGCAGCAAAGAGTGATTAGCTGCGGTATAGCATGAAAGCATAAGCAGCATAACAAAAAGCTATAGATAAAATCGCACACGAACTTACCGAATTCGCGTTGACAGAATTTCCGTTGGTTCAAGCGTTTCGGTGTGGCGCGGCAGCGCTTGCATTTACCTGAAGAACATTTTTGTATGGGGCATTTTCTCTATTTTTCATTAAGTTTCCCTTTCCGTGCAGAAGTTTTATTCGCCATTTTCATTCACCTTTTTCTCACTGTATTTTCATTATTGCACACAATACAAAACCCTTTACCCACGCAGCCAAAACACACGTTTTTCTCTGCTGTTCAGCTAGTTTTTAAACTCGTTTTTTTGCGCTTTCTGTTTTGCATATTGACTCATGAAATTACAAGCAAAAAGGTGCGTTTGGTTTGGTCAACTCAATTTTCATAAAATCTTATTGAAAAAAAAACATTTTCACACATTTATCAAAAAGCATGCATGTTCTTTTCGTATTACTCACATTGTGTTGTGTTTACTGAAAAATGTTTGTCACAAATTCTTCTATTTGAATAATTTTGTTCACTTCAGATTTTTGCGCTTTGACAAAACATCTTCTTTTTGTGGACACATTTTTAAAATTTTCAACGACATGGTAAAAGTATGCAAACTGAGCGGCTATGTGACAAAGAAACTGAAACTGAGTGTCAAACAATCGGCTTACTTGCGCGCTGAATTTGAGTTTTTTTACGCGTGCATGCACAATGGACAATCAACGACCTTTACTTTTCACTTTTTGTCTTATACTCATGAAATTTTGTTCATTTTCAACCAAACGCTGTATTTCTCTTGAAGATGCTTCAGTGAGTTTTTCAAGAATTCGGACTTTTCAGACTGATACTGAAATTCCTTGCGGTTCTCTCTGAAGTCAAAAAAACGAATGATACGATCATGCAACAGAATCACGCTGTGCGTGTGATCTACGATTTTTTCTCTCGCTCTACAATCCAGCTTATAGCTGAAAAACTGTTTGAGATTTTAGCAGTGGGAAATAAACCAGCAAAAGGGGCGGGGGCAAACATGATCGTGTTGGTTTGCATTGCACCGGGCGGCCGTGTGTGGTCAATGGGGCGTGCTACAAACGTGATAAACAGGCATTCGATGAGCAAACGTTCGACTAGGAATCTGTCAGTCTGTGTGTTTTTCTAGAAGAATGCGAGTATTTACAACAACAACAGCAAACACTGGCGCGTTTGAACGGAAGCCATTACTCAACGTCTCAACTCAACACTTTCACTCCAATAAACATCAATCAAACACCTGTACATTGTAATATCATGAAAGATCTTAGTTTCGATCTCGAGTTTAAAGAAGCGCGTCCCTGTTTTTGCTAAACAACCACAATTTGTACTATTGTAAGTCGTTTTGTGTCGTTACATACCGCCAGTCTTCGGTCGACCAGCCGACACAACCACCGCTGAGGTGTCTGCGTTGCCGAGAATGGGAACACCTAAAATGGACGGTCGAAAACATGAAATTGAATCATACTGATGCCACCAGATGGTGTCACGCAAAATGCATGCCGTCTGGTCACAACACTAAAAGGCATATATTGTACATGCTTGTATCTGATAGTACGGTATACGCGAGGGAATGCTCGTTTTAAAATTGTGTACTCTGGAAACTACAACCGAACACCGCGCAGATAGAAAAGTTACTGTATATGCGATACTTGTCAATCGCCAGACCGGACGGCAGACACAAGATCTGCTAATTTCCGGTTCGAAAAACTCAAGTGCACAAGCATGCTGTTTTGGTTAACGCAATCAATACAATCAGTTCAAATAAACGCTATAAAGTTCAATCAATCAGCTTTGTGTGGACCCCTGCAAAAAGTGTGCTTGACACAGTGCTATACATACCATATCAACTACTTGAAATGTTTTGTTTTTCGAAGTATTTTTTTTCGCGGAACGTCGCAAAACTGTAAAGGCCAGTTCATACTTGACGTACGTGCATGCGTATACGGCACGGCGCGGCACGTCAAATCTCGCGCTTTTACAGGCTTGTGTTATATTGCGTGTCCATGAAGACGTGCGTTTGACGTACGTCGGCATACGTCAGCATGAACGGGCCTTACCAAAAGCACCACTTGTGGCCACTTTTGGTGACTCGGAAATTTCTCGGCTTAGTTATATTAACGTTGAAAAACACGAAAAGCACGACACCACTGCCACTCACGAACACACGGCGCAATCGGCGAGCGACTCTGCTGGAAGCCGGGTGCGCATCGGTCACAGGCGAGCCCGGCGACACCAGGCTTGCACGGACACTGGCCGGTCGTCTGGTTGCAGTGGCGGCCGAGCGAGCCAACCGGGTGACAGTCGCAGCCTGGGAAGCAACATTCACAATGATTGGTCGCCAATTGTGTCACAGTGTTTTCTGGATCGATAAGTCAAATTGGAATTGCCGTGTCCTCTTTGACTTTCTCCACCCCACTACATTTCGTTCACAGACAAACGCCCGAGCCCAATCGTGACTGCCGAGCAGTTTGTTTTTTCTCCAAAATATTTCAGTCGACACAATCGAATTTTGTGAGGATCTCGTCCAAAGAGTTGTTTTCTTCTCATATATGAATTGGTGGAAAGAATGTGTGTACGTTTCACAGTTTATATTACTGTCAACAACAAAAAGAGCCATTGTATGCATCCATCCACACCCGATTTGACGGAATCAAAAGCCGTGCGTACAGTTTCACCAAATCTGGCTATTGCAGACAGAAAAAAACGCAGTGCTGTGGACACAGAAATAATCTCGCAACCGCCCCGGACATTACGCAGCAACCGTTTTGGGTGCGATACAATACAAGGCAAGCCCGTTCAATTGTTTGTCTTCTTTAACGCCCCCGCCACAACTGCCGTGTCTGTCAACCGAGCGTACAGAGAAGCACGCCTAGTAACATGCCTCAAAAGAGTTTGCAGTTATGGAAAACTGTTTTGCTCGCCGGAGACGGATCGCGCGCACGAAGCACAGAGCAACTTCCTAATAACGCAAATGTTCGCTGCTGCACGGCTTTGGCCGTGTTCGCGTTTGTTCAAAAACTCAGGAAATTGCAACACGTGCCAATGGTGTACAGTTTGCGCGGAAACTCGCACGTTGAGATTTGAGAAATTTTGCATCATAGAGGCGTTCAGATTTGTGCATGTGGACGTGCGTGCGCTGTATCAGTGCCGATGTAAATGTGCAATGTAACGCATCATGAGTTCGTTGCCGAGTCAAGCAACGTTCGTTGTCACCAAAAGTCAAACAATCATCCATGCCTGTTGTCACGTGCGAGCTGCGTCCACTGAGAAAACGCAATTTCCGCTATGATTCCGTTTCAGTGCTACAAGGTTGACGGTCACTTTATTAATAGCATCGCTGACACCTCCCACCGTGTCGCGTCCCCATGGGATCAAAACGCGCTCTATTCACTCCGATGTTACTGTGATATATTCTTAGCAACGGACGTCTTTCGATCGGAGCCGTTTTGAGGTTTTTGATGATATAAATTTGCAAGTGCTGCGGATATTGTGACTGGCTACAGAAAAGGCCACATCGTACATCGTAAATGTTAAATTGTGAATTACTATTGTTGACAATGGTCGCAGTTACTACATTGCAAATACATATCGCCACGTGTATGAATGCTGTCGGTTATTTACTACTCAAACATGGTTCCGATTGAAAAGGCGTTTTGGTTTTTTGTTTACTCAGTGATCAATCACTCCGGCACTCAACAATGATGATGCTCAATTTGGCTGAATTTGATTGAATGTGCAATTGTCAGCTGACTGAAAGTGCGGTGATGCGGACATCAGAAACCAGACACAAAAGCTCAATTATAATTGACGTAACAATAAAATACTTGTAATTTAGTTTTAGTCGTGGTCAGCTGTGCAGCAACAAAATTACACAATTACGCAAGTTACTAATGCGTCGCATAAAAACACCGTTCTGAATTCGAATCCGAGCAGCCGATTGGGTTAATAAAGGCTAGTTTGATAAATACTTATCAAAGTAAGTATCAGGCTGTAGAAGGTGCGCCTATTAAAGACGCTTTCAAAGTGTGCCATTCGTTTGTCGCGGTCACAAAAAGCCTGAATTGAACGATATACCGCAACCGAAATAACGCAAAACGAACGTTTGCACGCCTTGCGATGCGTGATCGGCTTTGTCGGATCGCGGTAGAAGCCGGACTTGCAGTAGTGACAGTTGCGGCCGGCCGTGTTGTGACGACAGTTCAGACAGACGCCGCCCGACTTGTAGCCGCTCAGTTTGTACAGGTCGTTGTTGAAACGACACCGGCGTGCGTGCAGGTTGCAGTTGCACGCTGAAATTAGAGAAAAAAACGCATCAGTATTTCGAATGAAATGATTTCGAAACATTGATAGAAACGCTTTTCGGATTGTTATCGTTGACATATTTTGCGCATTTTCTGTGTTAAATAGTCCCTCATCCATTCGCCAACGGCGTGTGCAGCGTCAAGTGTGAACTTGTGAAATCAATGTCGACAAAAATGTACTTGCATATACAAACGATTTGAAAAATGTCTTCTTGAGAAACTGATATTCGGTAAATAGGCTGTTTTTGATTTTGCGAAATAATCAAAAAGCGGCATGTGCGAGTGATTCCCACTCGCGTCACTCGAGTGCAACAGCACCGAGTGCAACGTTTGTTGTGAATGTGTCGCGGCAAATGTGTATATCTCTGTTATTTTATTTATAATATTCATTTCTTATAGCAAAACAAACAAATTTCAATACCAAAAATTGCCCTCACACAGTCACTTTTTCTCTCACGCACCTGGTTTACACAATGTCAAAAATTTGCACAACACACACACACCCTGCGTGAAAAAATTCACATTGAAACTTGTTTCAGTCGCGTCTGGATGAAAATTGTGGCTTATTGTCTGTCGCTGAGAATGAAGCGCAACAATTACTTTCAGTTCTTCTCCAATGTTTACACCCCGTTTTATTCGCAATCAATCTTGTAGGTGCTTGTGAGAATGTAGTGGACGAAAATGGATTCCGCAATCAATCATCAACAAATTTTACAGCGAAACAGTGGTTTTGTCACAACCACACGATCAGAGACGACAAAACAAGATCATTTTTCAAAAGTGTTTTTCAAACATCCGACCGGACCGGATATCCCAGCCAGACACAAAGCATATGTAGCTGAGACGAGAGACTGATGAGCAAAGATTTGCAACACACAGCAAGCATACAAAATTCAGCAAATATCATGCTCAACGACAGGCGGTGTCAGCCGACATTTTACGTAATAATTATTCGGCACATCGCAATATTTGGATATGTTTGCGGTGCAGTGTTGACTTTAAACTCGTGTCATAAGCGTTCGCTATACGGCTCGCCACGCTAAAGCTGATGCTACAAACACCAAGCGACCGGCGTTATAACGTAACAGTATTGTAATGACGATTATGTGCTGATCGCGCGCGCGATACTGTGCTGGATCAAGGCTTCACCAACAATAAAGCTGTCATAAAGCTAACACTGATGGGCGGACTGTTTGCTGACAGATTAGCTGCATTGCTTACAAGCGGATTCCTTGACTACTATGCCAGAATTTATGGCAGGATTTCTCCCGGAGAATTTGCGGGTGCTGTGATATTTGCGTGATTATTTATGCACATTTTGTAAGATTAATCATTGCTGTGTGAAATTTCGTCTGATCCAGGATGTTGCATTATCGGGCACAGAAACAAAACGCAACCAGTTTTGGTGCCTGTTTTCAGCTGGAAAACGTCCTTTTTAGCGGACGTGTGATTGATTGTTGCCGATGAAAGGTGCCAATTTTCACACCTGCTCGCCGTGCGAACAATATAACCGCTGAATGCTTTATAACAAGCAAGCCACGTTTTCTGGTTGCGGTCAAAACAAAACATTGCCTGCTTCGAGAATGCAACAATAGTTTTGTCCGTGTTGATTCATGAAAAACAAAACCGATAAATATGGAAGCACCCTGTAATACAAATGCAATACATGTTATTCCGCATTACTTCGTTGATAATTATAGAGTTCTGCACACCCGGTTCAATGTTCAATCGTTTTGTGTTGCAGTTTCTGGATTCATTTACTTACGGTTGAAACTTAATCAGAAATTGTACATGAATGATTAGGCACAAAAGCGACAAGTAACGAAAATACAATTGGTGTCGAACATCGGTTGCACTCTGTATGTGGGTGTCTCACTCTACATTCCCCCCTATAATTATTTTTTACGCTTCATTTGCCGTTAGAACCGTTTATAGCTTGACACAGCTAGGTAGAACCACGCATCGAAACAAACTGGCCAGTTAAAAATGTCCCCAAGAGAAAACCAAACCGTGACAATGGGACAAAACAGAGAACCTGCTGTGGCCGATCGAAGAAAGTGACACAAAGCAAAACTGTCAGCCCACTTATTCCAGATGCGAACGTCACTAAAGGTGAAGATAACTTTGTTGTCCTTTAAAAAAATTCCACTCAATCGCATGATATGCCTCAGATGAGTCCGCACATAAAATAGCCTGAAGGCCAAAAAGCCACAAATCATAGCAATCAATCAAACGGCCGAAGATCAGATCGATACACACGGCACACGCACAAACGCCATCCAAAAATAATCATAATAAAGATTTTTTTATCCTATCCACAAAGCGCCCTAATCCTCAGACCGTTTCGCACCTGATCTGAGTGAAAGATCATGGCACCCACTTGCACTTGCACTCAGTTTTTATTGCCCGGGCAGCTGAATGGAAGCCACAATAAACAACTCTAGCACTCAGCCTATCAACCAATGGGTGGTCCGTGTATGTTTTTTTCTGTGCGAAATTACTCCCGAGAGACAAAATGCGGGCGTCTAATCTTCAAGTCCACACGTCGATAATTAATTCAATAAGCATGCGCATCATGGTTCAAATTGGTTTAAAGCGAATAACACCTGCGCACACATTTATGATTTATTTTTTAAACGTGTCTCACTGAAATGACGTCATGTGCCGCCAAACATGCGCTTGCCGTTCACAGCAAACCAGACTTTCCGTTTAGATGATTTCTTCCCCTAAACAAATGGTGAATGTCGAATCAGTCATATCAAACTGACATTTCAGTACCTGTACTTTGACAAACGGGCGTTTTTAAAGCAAATGACGCCATTTTAGTTCGGACACATTTGAATAAATCTGTACTGTACATACAGTATTGTAATGTTTTGCGATGAGACACCGAAACAGCCAAGCGACCCACAATGACCAAACAAAGAAACGACTGCAATGGCAAGCCGGTGGTGTCACTCACGAACACACTCGTGCGCGTTGTCGGCGGTCGCACGCCCCCACGGCCGATCGTAGTGGAATGGCTTGCACTTTTCGCAGTCGACGCCGGCCGTGTTGTGGCGGCAGTCGCACGTGTAGCGGCCCTGCGAGTCGATGATGCAGTTGGACGCGTGTCCGTTGCACTTGCAGCGTCCGCCGACCGCCAGATCGGCCATGCTGTAGAAAAAATGCTCGTCATCGTCCGCCGTGTCCGCGTTCTCATCATCGGCATCGGAGCTTGTCGCATTCGTCAAGTTGTAGTCCACGTCGAGTTTGCCGCTGTTCGCTGTTGTCACCGTGGCGGCCGGCTTCACGAGTCCGTACATCTCGCCGCCACGTTCAACGGCCAGTCGATTGAGGACGACGCGAATGTCGGTGGCGGTCACCCAGTCCTGCAGCACCGGCGAGTGCTCAAAGTCGAAACTGGACGGGCGTCCCTCTAGCGTCGCGAACGCGATTCGGTGGTTGTTGTCGTGGCGGCCGGGGTGTGCGTGCGCGGCGTGCGCGTCCGTGCACAACGCCTCCTGCTCGTTGTGCTTCGAGATCGGCACGTTCGCCTGACGCTCGTAGACGCCGCGGCAGTCGGACGAGTAAAACTGAAACGGCTGCCAGCTGCGGCCGAAGTCGGTCGACTTGAGGATCGCCATGCTGTCCGGTCGCTGGTTGCAGAACTGCAGACTGACGTAGGTCAGCTCGTACTTCTTGCCGAGCGACAACGTCAGCGTCACGTTGTCGCCGGCGCGCGCCAGCTTCTTCTGCAGTTTGGCGGCCTTGAGCGCTTTCGAGCGCGCCGCCGGCTCGATGCGAGCATCGTCGCTGCCGTCCTGGTCGGCTCGATCGTAGTAAGTGGGCCGACGGAGCGGCTCGCTGATCCAGCAGGTCAGATTGCGCGGGTTGTTGTGGTCGGTCAGCAGCGAGGCCGGATGCTGCCGGCCGGGCGTCTGCGCGTCGCAAACGTCGCACGTTTCTACCAGACGACGCTCGAGATTTTGTTTCACGATGCAGAACCTGAGAAAGACGGACCACAGCTGCATTTTGTGTTGACAAAAAGAGCCGCGATCGAACCACGATTTTGTGCATTGTTTTCTGGCTACCCAGCGTGCTGGATTGAAGCCTTTTTTTCTTGCGTAAAAGCGCGGCATAAAACAGAACAGAACAAAACAGGAACGAAGCGTGCATTGAAACGTTGTATACCACAGAGCAGATTAGTGACGCCAATCTGCCGCCAACCAATGATCATGTCAATTTTCAAATTCAATGACATCAAAGCGAAGCACTATTAGAAGAGTGCACCAGCACACACCGGTTGGCCTTTCGCGTGCCACAGGTGCTTGTCGCCATCACCGGCTTGCCAAACGCGGCGTTGATGAAATTCGGCACACAGCGGATCGGCCGTCCCGAGTCGTCGTAGCACGGGTCCTTGTCGGCGAGCCTCGTGCCGAACACGTACGCGTACGCAGCGTCGCAGCGATACGGCAGCACGCACACGGAGAACAACAGACCGCACACAGCAGGCACGTACAACAGCGCCATTGTTGCGGCAAACACGGCAATGTGCAAGTGGCGGTGTGTTGCGGACGAGTTTTGTAGTTATGTCGTCACCTTTTTGGCACCACAGTTATTTTCATCATTTCAAATGCGCATGGACACGTTTCGCACGTTCTCTCTGTGTGAAATATTGAAAATTTTGTGAGTTTGAGAATTTCCGAATGAAACTGAAAGGGTATCTGGAATATTGTCGAACATAAAAAAACGTGCTTTGCGCTAGCTGAAAAAAACACTTGTGCAAACACATTTCAACGGCGCACAAATGAACAAATGCGTAATTCCATTTTGTCAGACCTGTTTTTGAGGGTGCTCTGCGATTGGGCTTTCTATTCCGCATGAAGCCTGCTTCATGTTTCATTGAACGTGGATGGTATATTGAACATGTATTCTGTTTGATCATGTAACAAGAAGAACAAACTGCGAATAATTTCATATGGGACAAACGTGCGTGCTCACACATTTCAATGCAGAAGCAAATGAGCTGAATGTGTGATAATAACAAGCAAAAACGCTATCAAAATGATCATCTAATTTGCGCGCTGAAATACGATCAGTAAGCTGCATCCAGGGGATTCGCAGCTTGATAAGCCGCCTGCGAGAGACTAAGAGACGATAAGCAACAGTTTTCAAAAAAATGATGCCAAGCTCAAAAAAGCGCAAAAAAGTACACAACTACAAGCAAAGTACGGCTATCCGGTTAATGCGATAAAAACGGAAAACACACTGAATTTTCACTGTTCGAACACAAAGCAAAACAAGCACAATTCAGCACCGACTTTTGTTGTTGAAAGACCACTGAAACCGAACATGTGAACGAAAAAAACAATAACATCAACTCTAGTCAGCTTATAAAGCTTGAGTATGCAGCGGTCTCGCTGGTACACGTATGTTTTGAGCTGACAGACACAGACAATTTGTAAGGTGTGATACAGAAAAATGCATATTTTTGTTTTTTTTGAAAACAAACCCTGTATGCTACACAGTTGAAAGATTGCCAATGCAATTTATAACTATTACAATTATGATGCCTGAAAACATGTGTGTCGAATGAAAAACTGTGTTAGAAAAACAACTCCTGCTGAGCAGAAATCAAAATATTACTCTAAGACGCAATACACATCGCAGTTTGCCAACAAAATTAGCAATATCTAGAGGGCGGGCGTTTTGAAAATTATCATTATTGTCGAAAAGTTATAATTTTCAGTCATCTAAGAGAACTGAAAGTGGCCGCAGCAAAGAAAGAACAGTACAGGAGGGTCATAAAACTGAGTGAAGGTGTGAAAAAAAAACGCCAAAAACTGGGCGGTGCGCATAACATAAATCAGCGGCCTAGGAAAAGATGCGGAGAGCAAACTTTTGCCTGCAGCACAGTGCGGCCATAAAGAAAATGATACTGATATTATAAACAAATCTAAATCAGTCACCAGCCAGGGCAGACTCATCGCACTTTCACAAAATGTATTTATTATTCCTGTTTCTCCGGGGTGGCCCGGCGCGACCCGCTTTGAACCTTTTTTCACATTCGCTGTGATTCTGAATCTACGGTAGTTCAACCGCACGCACACGCAGAGGCGTTCTGTTATGAGTAGCGAACGCAGCGCTTGCTGGCGGGCGGCTGGTGAAACTTTTAACTCGTGCATTCTCAACGACTGGATGCAGATGAAGCACAAAATGACAACGTCGGAAACGAATATTATTCATAAAAAAACGGCAGAACACAATGGCATTATGTGATTTCGCAGTAATGTCAAGAGCAGCAACGGGCGCTATAATCCACTTCAGAATGTCACTTATCGCTTTCTTTCCTGGTGGCACAATCGTTCGAGCCCCAAAACGCAAATTCAGTTGGCTTTAAACAAGACCGGATGCATATGATGTATTTTGGACATTTTTTTGTGGTGTGAAATGCGCAAATGAATGATTTTTTGGGAACATTTCTCAGTTTTTCCCACTGGGTGACTCTTCACCTCACACGGCGCCAGGAGCTGCCGGACAAACCATGAAATAGGTCAAGTGTTGTTTCTATTTTGATGTATTCATTCATCATGTTCCATTTTGCCATCAAAAATGCAAATCAAAATAAGAGAATCACCATCGCACCCGAATCGCGTACCCAGCTAAGATGCGTTGGCTAAATTGTGGATTTATATGGTTGTGCAATTATTTTTCAAGAGATTATCATTAAGCATACATGTCAGCAAAAATCCGCTGGTTATAACTTTTGGAGAAAAAAGAGACAGATCGAATCAAATAAATCCACGTGACAGGTTTAATGTATCGTTGTCAGATTTTGGCGTCTATTATCATCAGAGAAAATTACAAATTGCGCAAGCGCATAATACATTGTATTGTTTACATTTGTACAGGGTGTCTCAGAAAAACTACGATGGGCAAACCTGCTCGTTCTCGAATGTGTTTAATATGTAGGTCTGAAATTTTGAACACTGTTTGAAAACTGTTTGCCATTGATTGTGTTAAGATTTCGTTTGAGAATTTCAAGATATGGATGTATGTATGTGCACTAACATTTTTAAGACAAGTCTGAAAAATCGACCAATTAACATTTGGTGATCGAACCTTATCAGAAACTTTCAAAAGTGCGCAAATGGACCGACGCATGCAAGACGAACGATTTTGAAAATTGAACTTCAAAGCATTGCTGTACCACGTCATGCATGCACTCGGAATTATCAACTGAAATTTGAACACAATTAATGGCAAACATTCTTAAGGAGTATTCCAAATTTTAGACCAAAACGTTACAGCACGCGATCGAGTCGTTTTGCCCATTGTAGTTTTTTTGACACACCCAGTATGTTTAATCGCTGCCACGGTTGTCCATAAAAGTGCAATGCAGTTGACAATTTCGATGCTCACGAGCTATATAACTTGTCTAACTGACAGATATCTTTTTTGGCTAATGTGTAAGAACAAAAAAGTCCATCATAACTAAAGCTATGATTACACAGTGACATATACGAGTCTACAGAATGTTCGAGTGACATAAAAACAGGATAAAGCACAAAAAACGGTGAAAGGAAACAAATAATGAGTCGATCAGCGCGAGTCTGACGGTGCACCATGGTAAACACGGACACAACTTTTTGCCAGCGGAGCGCTGGTGACCGCCAGACGGCACTGTTTTCCTCCGGGGAGTCCGTGTGTGCACTCCGTTAATTTATTCCTTTGGCACATACTTTTATGTATACATCGGGCATATGCTATTTCCCGACATAAATACTGAAGGCTATATTTCATCTCACGGAAGTCAATCACACAGCAACAACAACAACAACAACAACAACAACAACACGCAACAAAGTTCAGTTTTGCGATGGAGAAAGTTATTAGGGCACCGGCGTACCTGGCACGCGTGCCGGCTGAAAAGTTTTACTTGCACACACACGTGTATACACTGTATTTCAGCTCATTTACTAGCATCGCACGCAACAAAGTAATCAACCAGTCACATAACGGCACTAATCACATTTGTCTTGCGCTTACTGGGTGTCCATGTACACCTTTGCATGACCCAACAAACCGCAACGCTTCTATGATCAATCGTCGGTTGCCGGTGTCTTTTAATCAAAACAAAAAGCTTCTGTTGACATTTGGGGCACTAGTTGTAAAGGCACTTCTCTCGATTGTGTGTGTCTTTATTTGCGCATTTTGTTTCTCGTCGCTGGCATGCGGCGGCACGGAGTGTTGTGTTCATTAAATTACTGGCACGCTACTGGTAGACGCTGGTAAACTTGTGCCCATTCGGTTCGTGGCACACACCGGAAATTACAAGGAAGTTTAGCTGCATTTGAGGTTCGCACATTGCCTGAGGTGGGACACAAAGCAAAATCAAGCTGAAATGGGCGCCGGTAATTCCAATGATGATGACTGAAATTCATACGGAACAAATTTTGGTATAAAAAACGCGCAAAAACAGTTCAGCAACAATCGACGTTTTCTACTCTGACGGTTTTTCGAATTTACAGCACCACACAGCAACAGCGGCGACAAGTATTACTGTGTTTTTTTAGTGGTGATGTTGGTGTTGATCGAGTTGCTGCTGTTGTTTGGCTCGTTGTTGTTGTTGTATTCGTATCATCGACGTCGTCGTCTGAACGCACAACCGGGCGTCTACGGACGTTTGGGCGCTGTGTTCGACGCAGTCGACGGTCGCACGCAATCGACAGACGTGACACAAAACGCAGGACAAACGGTCGGGCGAACTGATCGCTGGAGTCTCAATAGCCGCAAAAACGTCCACCTCTGCAACCAATCACAATCGAATTTTCTTTCCCAGACAACCGTGCTTCCCGAAAGCATCCACCTGATTCTGCCGCCGAGCGCACGCCCTGGCAAAACGATCCACTTGAATTTGCGAAAGTTGTCAGAAGTTTGTCACTAGTTTTTTTTGCTGTCCCGTCAGACTTCAACGCTTGAAAGAGCACCATTGGCGTGTATGTGTGCGTCACATGTCAACTGACGTTTTTGAGTGGTGCCAATGTAGCAGGAGCGCGTGAACAGATAACAAAAAAAAAACTGTTTGACTGAGTCGCAATTGAAAACGGGCCACAAACGAACGGGTCGCAATTTAGTGGGCCGCAACTGAGTGGCCGCAAATGCGTTAAGTTGAATGGAGGCAAATGTCGGGCCGGGCCGCTTATGAGTGGGCCGGTAGTGTTGTTGAGACGCCTAATGAGCGTATGCTGCAATGCAACACCCATTCGTTTTGTCTGTGTTTGCAGCGTGCAACCGCATCAAGCCGGGAGCGCCGTGTGTCGTGTGCCGAGTCAAGTAGCGTTGCGGACAAAGGAGGCGTGTCACTGTCGTCACGTCGTCACCGTCACAAACACCATCGACATAGTTGTCCGCATTCAAACAGAACACGCGAACGGGTCAAGCACAGGCGCAGCGGCGGCAGCACAACAAACGCAACAGTCAGTGGGCGCTTGACAAACAGAGTTGCTGCAACGTGACTGAACAAAATGATTGACAACCATGAGAATCAGATAAAATATTTGTTTTGTTTTGATAAAAGTTTTGTTTGATACGGATACACCATTCTGATTACAATGCATTTATCCTCCCGGCGCCACTGGTTTTTGATGTTCAGATATTACTTATTGAGTACTCGTTCGTTGTGTTCAATTATATTTTTTTAATTTCTGCTGACTGAAATTGTGCGGAATTTGTGCTGTGAAAGCGTGCTGAAAGTGAAAATGCAAAATTTGTTTAGGGTTCTGTGATGAAAAGTGAAGTGAGCGTGGTGAGGAGAGTGTGAGACTAAACTGACGTACCCTGAACTAGGGTTGTTAAAAAAAACAAAAATCGTCATTTTTGTTTTTTTTTTAAAGAAAAAATTTTTTTTTGAAAAAAAATTTCAAAAATCAAAGTTGTGCTAAATCAATCAGGGAGTTCGAAGAACCACATATGACATGCAAGCGCCTCCGGAATGACTCCCGTATGGCGGAACTTTGGAGATTTTGTTTTGGTGACCTCAATTACCCCTTTTCCAAACCGTTACCATGCCTCTTCTAGTGTTTTGACCCCAAAACGTCACTTATTGTACCCAGCCCAAGTGAAAATACACATACCGGCTTGAAATTCGATCAAATCTGATGAAGTGTCGCGACGGCAGGACACGAAACGGCAACCAGACAACGTAACGATTGCAAACGGAGCAGTTGCATCACCGATGAAGAACAGGTGTGTTGATCGGTAAAGTGTTACTGTTTTTCTGTTTTGTTTTTTATTGTCTGTGCTTTGTTTAAACCAAGGACAACTTTATCCAGCTGTTGCATGGTTCCTTTTTTCAATTGGACGCTCAAATTTAGATTGCGAGGCGAATCGTCAGCTTATCTGCATCGGAAATGGTAAGCCAACCTTTGGGACGCTCAAAAACTTCATCGCAGATGTTGTATAAGCCTGAAATCAGTCGGTAAAACGGTCCAAAATCGACTGCTAAAGGTTTTACGAGGTAGTATCAAAGAAAATTTTTG
Organism: Theristus sp. LFF4_11; assembly: GCA_030248135.1. Taxonomy (NCBI): domain Eukaryota; kingdom Metazoa; phylum Nematoda; class Chromadorea; order Monhysterida; family Xyalidae; genus Theristus; species Theristus sp. LFF4_11. The sequence goes on along the minus strand of JASANC010001151.1, from coordinate 38,889 downwards.
TTGAACTTTCGAAAAATTGTGCCAAAATTGAGGTTTTCAGTTCAGAGCATATTAGAGAAAAATTTTTCGAATTAAAAAAAAAAATCGGCATTTTTGTTTTTTTTAATCACTCAAAAAAAAAATTTTGATTTTTGTTTAATAACCCTACCCTGAACCCAGTACCGAAGACGTGGGGGGGGGGGCGGGGCCCCCCCCCCCCCCCCGGGGGGCCCCCCCCTTTTTTTTTGGGGCCGGGCCCCCCCCAAAAAATTTGAATCTATCTCTTCTCTATCAAACAGGTTTTTCGGCTCAGCTCCATTGTCTATCTGAAAAAAAATTTCAGCCAGCAATTTTGACACCCCCACTGAATTTTTTTTGGCACCCCCCAATCGCCAAAAATCGGGCTCGCGACCCCTGCTCGTTCGTTGTGTTTTCTCGTTTTCAGTTGGGCTATGGGAAGAATGTGAATGTCTTGATTGTTTGATTCTCATAAAATGTTCAACCACGTGAAAATGCTCCAAATGCACGAGCGTTCCGCGGTCGATACGGTGAAGAAACCGTGGTCGGCAGCTTTGATGATGATGGCTGCTTCCTCAAGTTCTGTTGGAAGAAGGTGAGTCGGGTCGTCGCGGGTGCTCGGGTCGGAACGGAACGTGAAGTTAGGAGAAGAGTTAACGTGACGTGCTCGGGTGAGAAGAAGTAAAGGCGCATTCATGAATCAATAGTTAGTGACGCGTGGCTGTGGTAAGCTACGCGGTCATTAAATACTGCTTCATGAATGCCCCCCCCCCTCGCCTGCACCCGCTGAAGCAACTGCAACTACTTTTTTTATCTATATTGAGTTTGTTGCACATTTGAATTGAAGTCAGGTAGATACGTAAGAAAAACGCTAAAAAGACGTAAAAGCAGCTACATTATGCTTAAAAAAACGCTCCAAATCAAAGATAAATACGTGTTTGGCTTAAAATCAACGACATTTACTGAAAATGTGTGCAAAAACGGCCATTTTGAATAAAAATTGACCTATTTCATGCTTTCGCATGGATTTTGTTTAGATAAATGGCTGGCTGGTAAGGTAAGTAGCGAAGCCAAAGCAAACTCTCAAAGGTAGATTCAAAAAGTTTTAGGGTGCGGCTGCGGCCTCTCCAGGGGCCAGTTTTACAGAACTTAGCAGTTCAATAGTGCTACACCACTGAGCGCGAAAATAAATTCTCAAATCAACAAATTTTAGTTTCCTCATAACGTTGAAGAGCAGACATTGGTGAATCAGTTTAGGTCGAAAAACGAAACTGCGATACTCATTATTTTATTCAGGGGTTGGAACAGTTGGAGCTCAACTGTTGGACTGTTGAGCTTTTATAAATCTGGCCCCAGACCCCTTTAAAACAAACTATGCCAACAGCATTAGCGTGGCTTTTTTCACTGAAAAATAGCTGAAGCCATAGCCAATAAGCGCTGTTTTCTTGAAAAATGAGCGCAATTTTTTTGATTTTTTTGTGTGTGTCGGCCTGTGTGTGTGTCGATTCGATAGCAGATTTTCGTTTCACTTTATTTTCGCTTTCATTGCCAGTGCCAGCTACCAACAAACACGCGGCATCGCTCGCATACCAAAGTGGGAGTATCACATGCGCTTCGATCCAAAGGTCGGCCGCAAGGTGCCGGCCAAGGATGTGTTGGATCGATTCAAGCGCCTCAACAATGGTCTCTGGATCCGGAACCATCCGGGCAAATATAAAATGGTTCGGCGGGCCGTACAATTTGTGTTTTTCGCTTTTTTTGTATGTTTGCGAATCGCGGTGATTGATTTCTAGAAATTTCCGTTTCCGTTTCAGAGGTATGCGAAAGACGAGTACTGGCGGTATCGCTCGATGCAGGCGTATACGTGCACGAAAGAGCAATGCGAGGTGAGCGGTTGTTGTTGTTGATTTGCGGCTTGGCTGGCTGCCGAGTGACGCAGCTTCTATTGTCCATCTGAAAAATATATGCAACATGACGCAAAAATGACGTGATGACCAACCAATCAGCACTGAGAACACCTCATAAGTAACCAATCAGCGCTGAGAGTTGCTATGACCAACCAATCAGCTAGTTGCATATATTAGCGACATTGACTGTAGCAGCTCGGCGTTGCGCCGACAGCTGCATGGCAGTCAAATGTGGCTGCTTTTCCGGTGAGCTCCTCGGAAATGGCGCGCGTTTAGCGCCGTTGTGAGGCGGATGCCAGCGACTGCACCTGGCGGTGTGGGATACCAAGAAGCTCCGCTTCCGTTCCGACGTAGGCGCACACCACCAAGGCAAGCCAGCAGTCGCATCGCAGTTTACTGGTGTGTTCGAGGAGCTGCGCAGTTTCGCGAAACCGATCCAATGCTTCGACAAATTTCCAGTATTTCAACGTTTGTTTGTAAGCCCGTATTGTGTCCTGCAACGTTGTCGTAAATAAACGGCAGAAATTGTGTGGCCCCCCGGTGCGCAGGTGCTTGATGCGCTGATGACGCCGTTCTGGCTGCGACCACGGCACTACGTCGACGATGCGTATGAGCCGTATCACACTCGGCACGGCATTCGCTCGCCGCGAATGGACAATTGGAACAGACAGCTGAAACGAGAGACGAGAAAAGTGCTGCTTGATGACACGACCGTCGATAAACACTTTTATAATCGGTGATCACAGAATTAACGGATTGTTGCGCAGTCGAAACACTGCCCTTTTTGGTCTAGTCTCGGTGTTCATTGTTGCTATTCGACAGTTTTGAATAAAATCTGTGCGGGCTCAACTTGGAGTTGCTTTTAGCTTGTTGTTGGATGCCACGGGTGATATCGACCCATGACTATTGTTTGCATTGGTTTTCTTGGTCACTGGTTGGGACTTGCTTGTTTGAATGTTGTTTGTTCCAGTCCAGATTTTATCGATTATAGATTGTCCTCAAAAGCATTGCAATTTCAACGTCAGAGGCTGCATTGAATTCTCAAAAATGGTTCTCGAGAGTACGATGATTTGGTAAGTAATTTTCATGAATTTTTCAATTCGAGAAAAACTTGTTGAATAAAAAGCTGTGCGTGCTGACTGGACTTGGCGTTCGCGTCAGTTTCGACAACAGCGACCACATGCGCAATGGCGACTTCATGCCGACGCGGCTGCAGGCGCAGCAGGACGCCGCCAATCTCGTGCTACAGTGCAAACTGCGCAACAACCCCGAGAACGGCGTTGGTGTGCTCGTCATGGCGCCGTGCGTTCTTGATTGCTGCCAGCTTTGCTGTTGTTGCATTCAGACGAAAGCACCGTGTTTTTTGCAACAACAACAAAAACTTTTCTTGCCAGTTCAAGTTGAGTTCATGTCGTTTTTTTTGTAAGACTTGTAACCAATTCTGGTTCAGGAAAGTGGACGTGCTTTGCTCAATGACGCAAGACGCCAGCAAGCTGTATATGAAACTACACCAGGTTCGTCTGATTGTTGTTGTTGTGATTTTTAGGCGATGTTTTTAGCCAGGGCTAACCCAGAGAAGCGTACAGAACGCCATTGAGTAGGGCGCCCATCGAGTTTTCTCTGTCATTAAGTGCATACACACCCCTCGGCGGGGCTCGATCCCCCGAGTGCACAGACTGCAGTCTAACGCACTACCACCAGACTGATTGCGCTTGTGTCGTCGTCTTGTTTGTTTCTATTCTAAAATGGTATGTATTTTGTTGTGTGCTTATTTCGTTTGTGGTGTTTTCATGATTTTTGTGCAGTGTCTCTCTCTCTTAATGCTGTGTGTGCTCTCAGATTCAACCAGTCGGCGACTGCAACATCGCCGCCTCGATCCGTGTCGCTCAGCTCGCACTGAAACACCGCCAGAACAAGCAGTCGAAAATGCGCATCGTTCTCTTCATTGGTAGCCCCATGAATCACGCGAACTCAGACGACGTACGTGCTGCTGGGGGGGGGGGGGGGAGGGGGTGGGAGCTCCTTGTTTGGTCACTCAAACAGTTGAGTTTTATGATTATAAAGTCACTCAATGATAAAAAAATTGCAGTTGGTCAAGCTGGCAAAACGACTGAAAAAAGAGAAAGTGTCCGTCGACGTGATTTGCTTCGGCGAATCCGAGTCGAACAACGAGGATTTGATGAAAAGCTTCATAGACACCTTGAATGGAAGGTTGGCACAGTATTGTATGTTTAAACCTGTCACTTTTATCGCAGAATATCGCAGAAAGCATTTAGCTACAAACTGTGTTCAGTATTCTGCGAAACAAAATGACAGGTTTAAACAAACATACTTCACATGCAGAACGAAACTAATATATTACCGGTTGCAGTATTTTGTGCGGAGTCGGCAAACCATCGAATTGATGTGTCGCTCTCGCACACAGTGTGGATTCTAGTTTTGTGGTTGTAAAGTTTTGACTGCAAGAAGGCCACTGAAGGCAGCCGGATTGTGCTGATGAAACTGCGGTTGGGTGTTTGCGAATTGCAGTGAGGGCCGGCTAAGTGGCTGAGTGGATAGCACTTGGGACTTGCAATCGGAAGGCCCGGGTTCGAATCCGCTTGTGACCACTCGGCTGCCCCGGGTTGCGTGGGGCTCAATGGTTCGGGCAGCATAAACGTCGGCTTTCTTGATTCACAAGATTGCTGTTCCGGTGGCGAGGAACTTGATGACATCGCGCCCATGCATACCAGCGCAGCTTGCCCAACGCCCACTTCTATAGCAGAAAAACTGCTTCCAACGTCGCAGCCCATGTGGTGGACAGTAAAAAATTGCGACACTGCCTTTCCCCAAGGGCGCTGGGTAAGGATAAAAAGGCGGCAACAAACAACAACAACAATTGCAGCGAGGCGAACTCGCTCGGCGACTCGCACCTCGTGACCGTGTCCAGCGGCACGGCGCTGCCGGAGGCGTTGCTCACGTCGGCCGTGTGTCGCGGCGACGACGGCAACGCGCCGCCGATGGCGATGGCTGCTGCCGCGGGCGTCGGCGGCGGCGGCGGCGAACTGTTCGATCCGAACGACGACCCGGAACTGGCGATGGTCCGGCCTGTTTCGTTTTGTTCTGTCTGTTTTTTTGATGGCATAATTTCTGCTTTTTGAGGCGCTCTCTGTTCAACACTGCGATCGTTTTCCCCAATCAGTGCGATCACCGATCACCACAGTCTCTCAGTTTCATGCAGTTTGCAGGCACTTCGTGTCAGTCTCGAGGAGCAACGCCAGCGGCAGGAGGCCGAGACGCGTCGGGCGGTCGAGGCGAGCGGCAACGAGCCGGGTGCACCCGCTGCGGCTGTTGGCGGCGCCGTGGACGTGACGCTCGGTTGGTTTGGTTGGCGACACTTTGAAAAAAACGGTGATGCCTCGTGTTGTGCTGCTGGTTGTTCATTGTCGCCGCAAACGTGCATCGCACCAGTTTGACGTCAGACGCACGTTGCCCGTGAGCGGTGTATTTTTCGCCGAACGCGCTGCAGCTGACGGTGATGCCGAAAGCCTATCGGTGCCTATCGGACGACTGTGGCATCGAGTGGTTTATTGGCCAGGCCACTAACTGATTGCTCCGAAAATAGCAACAATAATAAAGGCTTTGTCCATTACGGCATCACGTAGCATCGGATGTACCGTCCACCAACGTGCTGGTGTTGCCGATCGTGTGTTCAGCAAAAAACCGTAACTGTATTGCGGATGTATTCAAACGTGTCCGGACTAAAACGACGTCATTTGCTTTAAAAACGCCTGTTTGTCAAAGTACAGGCACTAAAATGTCAGTTTGGTGTGGCTGATTCGACATTCACCATTTGTTTACGGGAAGAAATCTGCTAAACGGAAAGTCTGGTTTGCTGTGAACGGCAAGCGCATGTTTGGCGGCACATGACGTAATTTCAGTGGGACACATTTGAAAAAATAGGTCATACATTGGAATGTGATGCTTGCAGGCGACGGTGCGGCAGCGCCGATGGACACGGCTGCCGCTGATTGGTCGGCGATGACCGAGGAGCAACAACTCGAGTACGCACTGCGCATGTCAATGATGGACACTGGCACCACCGTCGACACACGCGGTGGGTTGGCGACACAGTGGCACACACACGCGTAGCACTTGTGCTGCTTGTTGGCGACACAGTGGCACACACACACGCGTAGCACTTGTGCTGCTTGTTGGCGTCGCACATTGACAATCCACTGCCAGTTGAATCGGAAAACTGTGCAAGCGAGTCAAAAAAAACCAAAGTCAACATTGTGTGCAGTTTGTGCGTTCGGCCATTTGACCAATGAAGAGTGCAGTTCAGAAACGGGCAGTCCAAGTCCCGTCTCTGCGTTTGCGGGTTGCTCAGTGGCAGGCACTGTGATGATTATTGCTTGTATGGCAACCCAGCAGCAACAGCAGCAGCAAGCGATCGCCCGGCCGATGGCGAGAGCACGATGGACGTGAGCGAGGCGGAGGCGACCGCGCTGGGCGAGCTGATCGACGACCCCGAGCAACTGCAGGCACTCGTCTCCAACCTGCCCAATGTCGACGTTAACAGTGCACCGGTGCAAGCGTCGATTGCGCGAACCGCCAAAACGGTCAGCATCGCTCAGTCGGAGTGGTTTTGGCGCGCAGGATCGGCCAGTAGTTTTTGTTGCGGTGAAATTTGGTGAAATTCCCACTGCACGTGTAATCTGATCCAGAGCATGTCAGGCGTTCACAATGCGCATGAACCAATCGTTCTTTCAGGAAGACGATAATGAAACGGGCGGCAAGGGAGGCGACAAAAAGGATGAGTCGAAATGATTCCGATGATTTTTGAACTATTCACATTTAATGTTATTTTTTCTAGGTGTCACTTGAATTCAGTGTTATTGTCGTTATTACTGGTTCCCTGTTTGTGTTGATTTGATGTGTGATATCTTTTTGGTAAACAAAAAACATTGAACGGTCGGCTGTGCTGTTCTGCGATTTAAAGTTAACAATTTGTGTTCTGGATTGGGATGTTGATTTAATTGAAATGGCATTGCTTGCTTGTCCCATCGACCTTTATGCATCCACAACCCATCCAGGCAACAACCAAACAAACAAGAGATCACTCAAGCAAACCAGCAGACATGCACAACAAAATTTGATGATAAAAAAGTTGAATGGAAAAAAGTGAAAAAAATTAAAATGTAAGACTCATTACGAAAGGGCTGGATAAACTGAAAAGAAACCACAAACTGAAATGATGAATACGAGAACAAAATGAGGCAAATATGCTGTGGATTTTTGTGTTTGCACACCAGCACCAAAACAACGATCACAGGGAGTTTACTGGCATTAAACTTTCACCAATCACTGGCAATCACCAACAATTCAACCGTAATAAAATAAGACCACTTCCAAAAAAAAGCAAACAACAAATTGGAATGTCATAGTGGAGCTCAAGTTGTGCACAATTCATGTGGTGCTTGAAGCGGCATTCATGAAGCAGTATTTAGTGACGCGTAGCTGTGTCTATAGATGTGTTCATGAATTCAACGCGGCTTTCATGAACTGAAATGAATGAAAGTGATCACAACACTGCAAACGAATGGACAGTAACACTCAAACAACGTTCGACTCGCGCCACATATTGTAGAACTCGAGGCACTCCGGATTGCGCAGTGCGTCTTTGTTGTCCACCCGTCTGCCCGAGAGCAACTTCCGTACGGCCATCTCACTTTTCTTGTTGTTGCTCGTGTACTGGAATTTTTTTTTGCGGTTTGCTTCGCTCGCAGGCCAGTTTCGAAAAAACTATGACCTACAGGGTGGGCCAAAAAAAGGTTCCATTTTCAAACTGCTGTCACTGGCTGGTGTTTTAATATTATGAGCTGAAATTTTCAGCACTGATAAAACATGCGTTGCCATTTTACTGACAAAATTTTTTTTTCGATATATAATTCCTAGCGCTCACTGTGGCAGATTTTCTAAAAAGCTCGAAAAATCAACAAATTGATTGAAATGAGTGCAAGAAAAAATTAGTATCAAGATGCGTGATGCAATTTTAAAACTGTTGCGAAGGTGACAAATTAGTCTTTTTGGATACCCGTGATAGTTCAAATCGTGCGCTCAGAGTGGAAAGGTCTCACACTTGAATTGCATTTGAGCACCTCGAGCGAAATTCTGATGTTTCACAACGGACTCGAGTCAACAGCCATGCGATGCGACAGAAAGCATTGTTCAGTTGATTTTTTGTTTTCTGTGTTGCTCTGTCTGTTAATCTGTTTCTTTTGAAAAGTTTTTCTGCGGTTTGAATAAAAACATGTTTCAGTTTCAGTTTTCTGCAGTTTCGTCATGGTTAAGTGGACAGCAGAACAACGGGTCTGGTGTGCTATCTGGTGGGAGCAATCTGAAAGTTTTTCTGCAGTGACTCGCCAGTTTCGCGTAAAATTCCATCCAGTCGCTGCCGGACGACAAACCTTGATGATGATTTGGATGTCTATGAGCAATGATTCGTTGTTAAATTCTTGGTTAAAAATCCGTTTTTTGAAAACTTGGGAATTTTTAAACATTGTGCTGTAAAACTGAATCTACTTAACCAAACTGGATAAAAATTTTGTCAGAAAAATGGCATCACATGTTTTATCAATGCTGAAAATTTCAGCTCATAATATTGAAATACCAGCCAGTGACAGCAGTTTGAAAATGGAACCTTTTTTTGGCCCACCCTGTATTTTTTCAAAGGTGTCCCACTGAAATGACGTCATGTGCCGCAAAACATGCGCTTGCCGTTCACAGCAAACCAGACTTTCCGTTCAGCCGATTTCTTCCCGTAAACAAATGGTGAATGTCGAATCAGTCACACCAAACTGACATTTCAGTGCCTGTACTTTGACAAACAGGCGTTTTTAAAGCAAATGACGTCATTTTAGTCCGGACACGTTTGAATAAATCCACAATATTTTGAAAATAACCCCAACGAACCATCAGTTACAATATCGACTTCTAAGCCGTGAGTGAGGAGGACACAGCAGATTGGCTGCTTTTTAATTGCGCCCACTGAGCGGTCCAATCAGACAGATGTAACCAATCGCCAAAACAGAATACACAAAGTGCACGCATGTATCACACGTTCACTGTGGCGGTGGTCACCGGTCAAAATCAAAACGGGTAAAACTGAAAAACATGGCGCCAGCTGACCGGAATATCGGGCACCGTGACGATCAAGGACGGCAAAAACTTTGGCGACTTTTTTGCGCGAATCGCCGCCGTGATGGCGCTCTTCAATTGCGCGGTCCGCTCAGCGTTTTCACTGTCGTCTCTCAGTTTCACAAACAGCACGAACCGCTCGTTGCCATCTTTGGTTGGTTGAGCGATTGCGAGCGAATCGCTGATGTCCGTAATTGATTCCACTGAAAAAGCGGCAACGTTTTCAACAACAAAAAAAAACACGATTGCGTGCAGCGAAAGTGGTGTGGTCTCAAAAAAAAACACATGAGAAAAAAACATAAACCAGAAAGAAAAACCACTCGAAAACGAAACCAACCAACACTGTAGATCTCGGCGGGGCCGAAACGCACGCCGGCTGGATTCAGAACAGCGTCGCTGGAAAGTTGCAGCAACGCGCAAAAAAAACGTGCACAATTCATGAAACACTGATGTTGTTGTTGTGTTGTTGTTGTGATTTTTAGGCGATGTTTTTCGCCAGGGCTAACCCAGAGAAGCGTACAGAACGCCATTGAGTAGGGCGCCCATCGAGTTTTCTCTGTCATTAAGTGCCTATACAGCCCTCGGCGGGGCTCGATCCCCCGAGCGCACAGACTGTAGTCTAACGCACTACCACCAGGCCACGAGCGGTGAACAACACAAACACAAACAATGACAACGCAAATGGCAACGCAAATGGCAACGCAAATGGCAACGCAACGCACCTCCGCCCGAGCATGCGAATGCCGCCCGTGTTCGAGTTGACCGCAATGAAATCACCGTGCGTCCAGACGTTCGGGAAGCGCTCAAAATAGGCGGCGCTGTACTTGCGGCCGCCGGGATCGTTCAGAAAATGCGTCGGCATCGATGGGAACGGCTGCACGCAGACCAGTTCACCGCCGCAATCGGTCACGTCGTCGCCTGCGCAAGACTGCGGTGGTATGTTCGATGAAAACAATACATCGGGTGGTCAGCTGTTGTGGTGATGCCAAGTCAAGTGCACGGTTTGAAGATCGTGCGTGCACACTTTTGTGGCGCTTGAATGCGACACAAACACAGCCAAGCAAGCGAAGCACATTCGATATCACTCCAGCGCGCGCATGTCTGAGCGAACGTGTGTGCGCGACTGTTGGTTTGTGTTCAGCATTAAGGCGCGTTTAGCAATTAGTTTTTTATACGTACGCACGGACACGACACGTAAAAAATGGCCACGCGATTTAGAAATCGTGTCGTGTGTGCTTATCTTAATGCATTACGGACACGATTAGTTTGCGTACGGGATTTAGAACGACGTTTGTGCGTACGGACGAAAAACTAAATGGTGTTTCCGCCTTTACTGTGTCATGTGGATCAACAGAGTGCTCGGGTGTTTCGACTGTGACTTTCGCGTGCGTTCACCAACCGCGTTCATCCCAGCAGCGCACGTGCATGCCCAAGCACGCAGCCTGCACCTCTCCCGCGTAGACCGGCCGCAGCAGCGACGCGCCGCCCACAAAACAGCCGAGAATGTCAGTGCCGCCTGAAAGTTGCAATACTATGAAATTTCATGACATTCATGAAGCAGTGGTTAGCGACGCATAGCTGTGTATCAACAGGTCGGTACCACCAACAACCACCCGAATGAACGGAGACTGGAGCATAGTTGGCTTGATCAAACGAACCGCTGATTGAGAATATTGGCGCTGGTTTGATTTCGTCGTACATGAACTCAAACGTGTGCGCTGCCAATGGGGATCCAGTGGACAGAAACAGACGCAACGCAGCGAGCGCGTGTGTGCGCCCTGCAAATGACAGCAATGAGAAATGTTAGCGGCACGCAACAAAACATGCTTGCATTCGATTGCAACAAGCACCGTCACAGAACATAAAAGGCGAACGCACGAGGTGAGAGCGCTTTTGATTCATAGTACTCGTAACACGCTGCGCCCATGCCTAGTACCGTCATCCTGAAATCAAATCAGACACCCGATTGCGTTCATCCCACGATTAACAAAAAAAACACCATTTCTTCCTCGGCTCACTTGACAGCATCCGCTAAATCGAACACGACGTTACCGTCGCCGGAAAACGGGAATCCGTCAAACAGAACAATTGAGCAACCTGCGCAGAAAAATCGCGTTTATTCTTCGCGGAAAGAGACGCAGACTTTGTCTTATCACCCGAAGATTTTGTGTGATTGGGAATATTGGCTTCGAGCCCACGTCTCTGGTAAACTCCAGATCGGTTTGAACTGTGGTGAAAAAAATGAGAATTTCACAAAAAAAAACCTAAAACTGGCAAAACAACAGTTTCTACAGGTAGGGTAAAGCGAGCCAGCAACACTACAATGAAAAACACTCGAGTTTACCAGAAATAAGTGCACCAAGCAGCCAGTTCCACATCATCCAACCGCAGGTGGTGTAGAAAAACAGCACGTCGTCACGTGTGACGCACGACTGAAGCACGTGCTCTTCTGCGTTCTTCAAAAGTGTGCCCTGAATGATATGCAGTAACGTTTGAAGCAAGATAAAATACATGGAATTCAGAGTTGTTATGGGTTTCTTGAAATTATTTGTCATTCTGATGCATCACTATTCGAATTCTGATTACTTGTTGTCACAAACGGTACGGCACGCGAAATGCTGAAGAATGCGTTTGCGAAAGTGATGCAACTGATTTTTTGAGCAACACTCACACCAACGGAATGGACCATGCACTTGGGCAGACCGGTCGTGCCACTCGAGAACATGATGAACAACGGATGATCGAATGGCACTTGCACGAACGACAGTGATTCCTGCTCGCTCGCACTTGTTACGGTCGATAAAAATGCGTCAAGCGTGACTCTGAAAAGCCAGAATAATGGGAAAGTCAAACAAAAAGCGAAATGACTGCAGGTAGAGCATACCCGTGCGACGGTGCAATGGAACGTGTGGTGAATTTGACTCGCAACGTGGTGAACATTGCTGAACATCTCCACTTCCGAAGCATGTTCACCAGCAGCCACCACGGGCGGGGTGGATTGACCAGGTTCCATATTAAGGGGCATTCATGAATCAATATTTAGTGACCGCGTAGGCACGTTTTAACACACAGCTGCTTAATACTCAGTTAATACGGCTTCACGAATGCCTCTTTTGCTTCACACGGTGCCCACCGGCGCATTGGGTATCATGCTGCGCGGCACCAAGAGTGCTTACGCTAATGGCAATGTGCTGATTGCAGTGTGCACTTCTTGATCGCATGCAACGTACGGAACAACGACCACTTTGCGTAGACCCGGTAATTCTGAAAAGAAACACTGCAAATCGATTTCGCGTTGGTTTCAGTCCTTCACGGGCGTAAAAAAAGCCCTGGTTCCGGTCAGTCGGGCAGAGGCAAAAATGAACAGTGTGGTAGCGAAATTTGGGCAAAATTTTGTGGATCTCTAACAATTAAATAAAGTCTCTTTCAGGGTGAAACGAGGCAAATTATCACTGCATTATCATCAGATAAGATCAGACAAAATCAGCTAAAATAAATTTTTATCACATTTGGTATGCAAGTCCGTGCCCAAAAACTTGGGTTCTGGTGCGGAATCAGGGCCCTGTTTCCAGGCAAAATTGCCCTGAACCTGATTCTGGGGACCAGCGGAACCAGTGCTTGTGAAGCTCTAACTAGTTTCATTTTTATTAGTTAAAGTATTCTCATCAACCTTGGAAACCGTACGCTCAAGTCCGGTGGTTTTTTGTGGCATGGGCAATTTTACCAGCGTGTGTCAAATGTGTAAAAAATGTCATTCGGATTCCGTAAGCCAGCATCGCCATGTGAAAGTGGACACAGCATTGATAGAAGAGCGAAAGCATAAAATAAACTAAAGAACTTCATAAAAAAACGTTCTCACTTTCTACAACAGCGCGTAATTTTTCGAGGTGATCGAAGTGTTTCCTTTTGTAGACGACGGCGTCAACAGAAAACAACAATTTCGGGTTCACTTGTTGAAACCGAGCCAGCACAGCCTGCCGATTTTTCTACGTTTCATGATGAGCAAATTTTATCAGTCAAACACAGACAAAACAAAAGTCGTTCACGAACGTCCGGTCCAAAATCCGGTGAAGTTGAGCACCAAACGGCGCCAAGCGCGGCGGCAGCGAGCATCGCCGTCGCGCACTCCACGCTGTTGGGCATGTAGCCTGAGGAGCACGAACAAACGCAAACGGTGCATAATCAAACATGATCTTGAGGAAACCAACAAATGCTGAGCTGACCAACAACAACATCGCCGTTGTTGATTCCAGCATGCTTCAGCGCATCGGTGTATCGTTTCACATTCTCGCTTAGCTGTTGATATGTAACTGTTACCAAATCGTTCGGCAGTATGAAATCTTCCCCTGCAATTGCATTGGTGTGGTCGCATTGAGCTTAGTACTTGAAATCGCTGTTTAACTTAAAAAACTGAAACACTTTAAAAACTTTAACTGAAAACACTTCAACAACCACAACTTGAACAGTCATCCACAGTGGAACTCTAAATTGTAGGCAATCAGTTGATTGGTTGGTTGGAGAACACGTGATGCACGCTTTATGTTACAGGCGCATTGCTGTGGAGGTGGACGAGTCTGTCCTGCACAGAGAGCATACATCACGTGATCACAAACCACAGCTGACAATCCAGAGTTCAACTTTACTTCCATTTTGCACTTGTTCTGCATCGCGTGTGTGACCACTTACGAGCAAAATAGATCGCGACATCCTCGGCATTTCCGTGGTTCAACAGATTCTCCGTATAGTTCAGTGTTGCTCCTGTAAACCACCGCGGTATTTGCGCCATTGCAGCGTCCTGCAAAATTTCCGACGGCGGCTGCGAGCAAATCAACTCGCAGAATTCCCACACTTCGCTCCAGAAATACTGCAGATTCTCTATCGACCAACGATGCAATCGCTCGTAGCAGTTTTCTGAAAAAATAAAACCCAAAAATCAAGCCAGCACAGTGGATTGAAATTGTTGAAAACGAATCGCTTAGTTTCTTCATATGGTTTAAAAAAACCAACTCACCAGGTTTCGATGAGATTTTCACGCCGTATTTTGTTTCAATGAGATTTATGAACTGATGAATCGGTAGCGGCTCAAGTGATGGTCTCCACAATAAACGAGGCGATGCCGCAATTTCATTTGTGTCTGCAGCGATCTCAATTGCACTGTCTCCGTTGCTGCAGTCTGCCTCACCATGAGCATCAATAGGACAGCCTTTCTTTTCATTGCACGTGCTGCTGTCCATTATTGTTCCTTTTGTGCTTTCGGGCCTGGCCTGGCCTAGGGGGTTTGAAATTTTTTTTCGTTTGAAAAAATTCGGATTTTTTTAAATTTAAAAAATTTAAATTTTTTTTCCTACTTTGCTCTGAAAATTCGATTTTTGGCATAATTTTTTGAAAGTTAAACCAAATTTTCTTCCCAACTTGCTTGTGTGCTTAGATACATGTCATTATTTTTGATCATTTTGACCGACGTACTCCATGTTTTTCGATTTGGATGACTTATAGGATCAATTTTTAGCGTTGAAATGACTTAACTGAATTGAAATATCGTTTCAGAAATCGTTGTGTTGCAACTTAGAACATGTTTTTCAGTCGGTAGGCCATGAGATGAACATGATATCTTGTTGATTGGCGTATGTTATAGGTCTACAATGGAGTTGTGCGATATATTGTTAAACAATTGGAGCGGAGGTGGTCAGTTCTCCGGGGCCTCAGTCCTCCTTCCCTCAGTTCTCCGCCACCCTGTACCACACCACACGACCGTTTTTCAGATACCCGATAACTCATGGCCACATGTTAAAACTTGCGTGCTAAGCTAAACTAACGTGTTAAACTTGCGTCTGTCAGATTAGAAATCAGATCAGATTGGACTGTGGATTAGAAAACATCACAATTCTGCTGTTTTTTTAGGATCGACATTGGTACTGTCCAAAGTTTGCTCTGAGTTGTCTGGCGTTATGCAATGCAATCGCATTGCGTTTAGTCGTTGACAACCATGCTAACGGCGGTTTTTAAACATTTGAACGAGCGTGGTTGTGTTGGACTTGGACGTGACGTTGTCAGTGATTGAAGTTCGTTCATCTGAGATATTCCCGTTTGAAATGAGATAACAATTGTTGCTTTGCAACTGCAAACACTTACCATGTGCCACCTTTACAATACATTTTATTGCGCAAACGAAGTATTGATTCAGCACATATTGACTTACTCACTCAAAATTCCTTGAACTTGACAGAATAATAGAAATACTATATGTTTATCCGTGTTGTGTAAACAAGAGTACAAATATATCACGTTTTGATGTCTCCCTTCAATAATGCTCTTCATGTTCATTTGCTTTGCTGGGGATCATCGCCAACCACGCCGTAATCCACTGAGACGCCCTCGAATTTTGCACACACGTCAGAGGAGCGTACAGTTTTTTGTGTTTGTAAACGATAAAATCAACATGAAACAGTCAGACAAAGGAAGACACGATCGAGTGTTGTCTCTCGTAAACTCTAATAGCACCAGTTAAACAAAAGTTTTGCTCTGCTTTGTACGTGATTATTGTCATGCATAGAAAATTGAACATCTGAAATATTCATGAAAAATTCTTGAACAAATATGATGGTCTCAGAAGGCGTTTTGGTAATCACAACGACACTGTGTAAGTTGTTACTCTTGAACCGGACTTATACTCAAATCTGATTTCGATAGCACTTTCTATTTCCAGACAGCTTACTTGTTGCGATAACTGTTGGTGAACTGCGACAAAAGCGTCAAGGTTAGTTCAATCAAATGCGCTGTTTCATCGTTTGAACGGAATCACACAGAATTCGTCCACCAACGACAGGTGTTGTCATCGGACGAGCCTGCTTCCAAAGCATCGACTGCGGTAGTAGTGGAGCCTACTGCGACAGCTCGAAACGCTGCAGATGCCTTTCGTCATACACCGACATCAATGGGTACTGCTGGAGAAGTGAGTGCAATGCAAACTGCATGGACAGCATGGATCGACAGATTTTCAGTTCCAACGACCACTCAGAATACATGAAGTTCGCTGTTTGCAAGTTCGCCGGTCGACGCATACCGCATGTGCCCCTCGCTCCTCCCTCAGTGGTCAGTTTTATAAAAGTGAGTAGTGTTTAGAAAGTGAGGAGTTTTACTACAGGGTGTTTCAAAAGTTCGACCATGACAAAATCCAATTGAATGAATGCATCCAAATTTCTTTTTTGACCACAAAAAAACTTTTGCAACACCCTGGAGTAAAACTCCTCACTTTTCAGACACTACTCACTTTTATAAAACTGACCACAGTGCGACAGACAACAGGCAGAACGACCGAAAGCGTTTTTTTACGAAAAGTTTTCGGTTTTTTAGAGATCAACCCAGACGAGTCCGGCTGTCAATATAGTCAGCAGTGTGCGGCTGTATGGCCTGGTTCTTATTGTAGCTCCGGTTCGTGTCGCTGCGCCAATAATCAGCCTGGATTCCTCACACGAGACGGCATTGTATGCGTAAACTATGGTACATTTTTCAACAATTCACGACAAGCGATCCCGTTTTGTGAGAGGTATACGCGTTTATGAGTTTTAAGCGGCCACTCAACTTTAGGCCAATGTCCAATCAATGGAGCGTATACGCAACTTTTGGGCGGATTCACCTGTGGCACCGGACAGCCGATCACTGATGCTGGTTGCCCGGAGTTATACGATTGCTTTTGTACAAGTTCGAACTGTAATGCACTGGCAGGCACTGCTGCGGGCATTTGTTGTCCATCTCGAGGTAATAGCATTCTGCGTTGCGTTCCTCGAATTGTGACGAATCGATCGTTGAAGTGTCATGAATTTGTTCCAAACAACGTTTTACGCAATGCGCGCAGCTCTGGCGTGCATTCAGCCGCAAGATGGCGGCAGCGGCAGTGGTGCAACGGGATATTCGACGCGTTATTTTCACAATCCGATCACGGGCAATTGCGAAACGTTCATGTATTACGGATCTGGTGGAAACGCTAATAACTTTCCAACGCAAGAACAGTGCGAGAGTTACTGCACAAACTGTTAGTTACTGGAAAGAACGGTATGTTGCAGAGCATCTGCCTTGATTCGAAATTTATTTTCTTGCAGTTTGCCCGAGAGGCGCTCCACAGTATGCTGCAATGGTAACTGTTGGTTTGGCCTCGAAGCAGCAGATCGTGTACTGCACGACAACAAGCGGCACCACTACGTCATCAACGTGTGCGACAAATTTTGAGTGCACGGAAATCGGCACCCAAAACATGTGCTGTCCTTCCGTTGGTAAGACGCACATGTACACACGAAAATTATGAAAGTTTTTGGATGTACGGAACGCTATTGTTCAAGCATTTCTTCAGCTGCAATATGCAGCAAACTAGGCGGACGGAACTATCGAAGCGATCCATCAAACCCATCAACTACGGGTATTCTGGCACCGACAACCGATCACGATCCTGGCATGGCCATACCCGGCACACCAAGTATAGCCTCAAACAGGTTAGTAAACTCGGAAATTGTTTCTTTGCGAAGTTCAGAATTATAGCTTGTTCGTGCTGTTGGAAGTCCATCAAAAACCTGATTACATTTCAGATGGTATTATTCTGAGACGAGTCGTCAATGTATGCCGTTTACCTATCTTGGTTACTTGGGCAACTTCAACAATTTTCTTTCACAGTCGCATTGCCAGCAATATTGTGCCAAGCGTTCGTTGAGTTTTAATCAAACTTCTTCAAAACTTCCGCTCGCAATTATCTGATGATTGCTAAAAAATATTGCAGGATTGTGTGATGCTGGGAGTCCGCTGACTGATGGTCAAGGCAACAATCGTTTGTGCGGCACCGGTTGTCCCAGTGGATATTTATGCAAACAGAATCTCGCATGTTGTCCAACTAAACGTGCGTTTTTCGGTTCTTCAACACACGTGTATGGGCTATGGGTATACTGGCAATTGGATTGTGCAAGTACTACATTCAACTTTTTAGAAACCGTGTGCAAGCAGCCGCAAAGCGTCGGTGCCTGTTTCCAGTTCACCAAGCGCTGGTGGTATAATGCGATGACCGGAGTTTGCCAAGAATTCGACTACACTGGCTGCCAGGGCAATGATAACAATTTCGCCACTTACGATGACTGTGCAAAGTTCTGTCAAGATGTGCCCGGTATTCACAATATTCCGATATCCAGTCGATAATGATGTTTTTTAAATCAGTCATTGTTTTAAATGTTGGTCATTCTTCAGTTTCCGGCGTATGCGCGCAAGGTGACGCATATAAGGACAGCAGTGGCAACTATTACGTGTGCAACGGGCCTCATGCGACGGTGACCGTTTGTCCCGCTAGTTACGTGTGCACGTACGACGGAAAAACGTACAGTTGTTGCCCGACAAAATGTACGGCGAAAATTTGTTCAATGGTTTTTTTCGTAATTTCATTGTATTATCTTAGATATGTATTTTTTCGAACGTGTCCCATTTAAAAATGACGTCATGTGCCGCAAAACATGCGCTTGTCGTTCCCAGCAAACCAGACTGTCCGTTTAGCCGATTTCTTCCCATAAACAAATGGTGAATGTCGAATCAGTCATACCAAACTTTAAATTTTAGTGCCTGTACTTTCACAAACGGGCGTTTTGAAAGCAAATGACGTTTTAGTCCGGACACGTTTGAATAAATCCACAATATGCACAATATGCGTCTGCAGCATACACGTGCTCGCTGGCTTCGGACGCCGGCACAGCGTGCCTGTCGACAAGCGTCACTCGCTACTATTACAGTTCAACAACGAAAAAGTGCGAAACATTCACGTACTATGGATGCGACGGCAATAGCAACAATTTCGCTGCGCAACAGGACTGTCAGGATTATTGTTCTGTTGGAGGTCTCGTCGTTTATTTTCTTTTCTTATTCTTCACAAGTTCGGAAAATGCCCGAAGGGCATAAGAAAGGCCAAATATTACTTCAGATTGCGGCAGATAGAAAAGTGTGACACAAGCATTTTTCAAGACCATGCATTCATATAAAGTGTCGAAAAATGGGTAGAAACAGAAATAATATTAGCGCTTTGACAAGAACAAAAATATATTGGCGCAAGTATTATTTCCACGTTTTCTATCTGACGCAATATGAAATAATATTTGGCCTTTTTTATGCTCTTAGGGCATTTTTCCGAACTTGTGTTTTCTGTTTATATCTCAAAGAGTTTCTTCGAACTCTATTATGCTTCACGATTATGCTATAGGGTAAAGACGGGAACTGCAATGTGGAAACCTCCATACTTGTAATCAGCATAACTCGAATCACCTCAGAGCACCGGTTTTTAGCCCGTTTAGTACCAATGATGAATTTTTAAAATTTTTGCAATGAGCTTTGTGAAATAATATTGTGCGAGTTAGTTGCCGCGCCTTCCATGATACTAAAACCACTACCTGTTCATACACGTTACAAATTTGCCAGGATGCCCATACGGCGGTACTCCATTTGTTCAGTCAAATGGTGCCTATGTGACGTGCACTGCAACCGGAAGCAGTACTGTTGGCACAAGTAGTGGCTGTCCAAGTCAGTACACATGTGCTTCGGTCACAATCACCATTGGTACGACGCAACAACGCAATAACTATTGCTGTCCAACACGTGGTAAATTTACTGTACCTTCAAAAACATTCACAACGATTTTAAATAGTATTCGACATTCTTGCAGCATCGGTGTGTACCTCACCACGGTTAGATGGTGTGCCCTGTCTTGTTTCACCAGTGATACGATGGTTTTTCAATTCGGTCACCAAAACATGCGAACAGTTTCAATTCCGCGGATGCAGTGGAAACCGCAATAATTTCGCGACTCGCGAACAGTGTCTCGCCTTTTGCAACAGCGCAGGTGAAAACGCTACAAATATATGTTGTAAATGTTGCGTTGATGCGCTGACCATATTTGTGTGGCAAAACTTTTCTTGTCCAGACTGCCCGGATGGTCAAGTGGCGATGCAAACAGCAACGAACGCAGCTGTGGCACAGTGCACCGTTGGGAGCAGCTGCTCGGATTCTCGGTTCACGTGCATTGCCAGTTCGGTGTTTGGTGGCGGAATCTGCTGTGGATCTAGTGCGCCGGTATATTGTCACGCTCGTGGCCTGGTGGTAGTGCGTTCGACTGCAGTCTGTGCGCTCGGGGGATCGAGCCCCGCCGAGGGGTGTATAGGCACTTAATGATAGACGAAAACTCGATGGGCGCCCTACTCAATGGCGTTCTGTACGCTTCTCTGGGTTAGCCCTGGCGAAAAACATCGCCTAAAAATCCCAACAACAACAACAACCACAACAAATTTACTGCAATACGCTGCGGCCGTGCATTCGTTCACCGTTGATGTGTGTGTGTGTGTTCACATAATTTTGCAACCGCACCCGAATGCAATTGTGTGGCCAGGCTGACACGTGCGATGCTGGTCTGACGCCATGGATCGACGCTCTGTCGAACTCACCGCGCACGTGTACACCGAACGTCGCAGACTGTCCATCCGGCTACCAATGCCGCTACAGTGCACTAAGATCGCAGTTTTTCTGCTGTGGAACGCCCGCTTCCTGTTTGTCGTTTTATTCGTACTTGGCTGTTTCGCAATAATCGAACCTCACTGGTTTCAAACTGCCACTGATTGCAGCGGTTTGCCCTCAAGGCGGTACCCCATATCTCTACCCGGGCAGCACTCAGCCGTATCCGTGTCTACCAACGGACGCAAACTCTTGCGCCTCACTTGGCACCGGACACACTTGTCAAGCACGCACCATCGCCATTAGCGGCATTTTGTCAGTCGTCGGCACGTGTTGCAGTGCTGCAACGGTTACAAGTGTGTTTTTCTCCATTTTATAAAGCTAATTTCGCCGACTGATCAATGAAACACGGTCTAATACAGCTGTTTGTGGGCCGGGCTGGACACCAAAAAACGATTACACCGGTCAACCGGCACGATGTCACCCTGTGATTTATCCGAACTGCTTGGCGCCATCCGTTTGTCACGCTAGTGCCAGTAATGTCGGTTCGTACTACTGCTGCGAACAGACCGGCACAACAGGTGTGCAGACAGCAACACTGCATTCAGCCGCACACTTCAAGTATAAAAATTCATTGGTAAGTTTTGCACAACTTGCAGCAAATGTCTGTCCGACTGGCAATTCCGCGCTAAGCTACAACGGTTCTCCAGTGATCTGCACATCCGGTGCAGCATCCGCTCAGTGTCAGCCGCCATACAGCTGTCAGCAATCTCCACGCAACTTTTTATATTACTGTTGCAAGGCTGACGGTGAGTCTAGCACCGTCCAAAGAAGCATAAACAGCTTTAGTAAGAAAAGAAGCATCTGTAAAAAAACATTAGATTCAGGCACCAATCCTGCAATCGGTTTTTGTCCGGGAACCACCGTACGTCCGGTTGGAGCATGTTCTCCAACTCAATCTGGATCGTGCACACCGTATGGCAGCACGTTTGCCTGCACCGAAGTTGCCGTTGGCAATTATGGTTGTTGTCAATCATCAAACGTGTTTCCAACAACACAATCACGTTAGATTTTCAGAGCATTCACGTTTTTACAAATCAGAAACAGCCATTACAACAATTACCCACAGCTGGTTTTTGTTCTCAGCAAGCACCGACCCCTGTCCCCGGCCATACCGGAGTCCAAGCACTGGTCGAACGACCTGTGTATCACAAGTACAATGTGCAAGCGGCTATTATTGCTCGCCAACAACGCAGGGCAGCTTCTGTTGTGGACTGTCCAGCGGTAGGTGTGCACAATATACGTCCTGTATTGTGTGGCAACACTATTCCTGATACCGTGCGTTCACCAAAACCGTGCGGTGCGCACGCGCACCGAAACCAAGTGCACCTTCTCCAGGTCCAGCAACCGCACAGTGCAGTGACGGTTCTAGCCCATTGACCGGCGGGTCATGCACGGCGGCCGGCTCAGGCACGGGCTGTCCGAGTACGTTCACTTGCGAGTTCAGCACTACGGCTGGTCGTTTTCAATGTTGCGCATCATCGCCAGTGCTGCAGCCGGACGGTATGTAGCCGACAATAACATTCAGTCTACCACATCTTATATTGCTAAAACATTGTAAGCTGAAACGGTTGTTTGCAAATCTGTGATTTCTGTTACAGTTCACGGTTGTCCGGTTGGCTTCAGAGCATCGTTATACCCGAACACTCAGTCGCCGCTTGAATGTGTCAGTGGGACGCCAGCACAATGTCCAAACGGTGGCCAATGTCTTCCGTCAACACGTTACAGCAGATACATTTGTTGTCAACGCTGACCAATTCCAGTTCTTTTGTTCAACTGTTGTTCTTGCTTTCTGTCTTTCTTGCTTCGCTATTTCATGCAGTTCTATTGTCACAAGTCAGTTAAAACTTTCTTGATAGGTTTTGTTAGCTGCATAGCTTTTAGCGAGATTTGATGTTTGAAACTTTTGAAACGTTATGATGCAGTTGACAATAAAAACTGATTTAGCTTCATTTCATAATTGGCGGTAAGAGTCAGAACAGCTGAACGGTAGCAAGGGTGTTTTGAACTATATTCCATTTACTGGCACGCCAGATTGAAACCACATTTAACAGAGATACTCAGTCAAACCAGCAGTCAGTGCTTGCCCGATCGGACGGACGTGGATGTTATTCGTGTTTGCCTTGCCATATTTAGCACTTGAAAGTGTAAACAGCTTTAACAAACATCAACAACTGAGGTAATGCCTGAAGAAGCTGGTTTGAAGTCGAGATTTCAAAACTGCAAAACGCAAAAACGTGCCACTATCTTGTTAAGCTATTGTTCGGCAGCAAAACGTCAAAACGCCGGCGTTTAGTGTTGAAGATAAACAATCAAATAAAACTGAATCTTGAGTTTACTAATACCATTATTCTAGTACGCTTGTAGTATTTTCTGTTGCATTATTATAACTTACTATATGAGCAGCAAAAAAGCGCGCCGATGAAGTGCGCAAACAAAACCGTCGACCAGACGCCTAACCAAAGCGCATAACTGGTATAGGCTGTATCATTTGATCTTTAGCAATGTTGATAATCAACAGGTTCAGCGCACGGTTGGGCTCAACGTTATGAATTACACAATTTTCGTCAAAAACTAAGAATTTTCATGTGTTGAAATAATAAACCGTGCCTTTAAAAAGCACGGTTTTGCGGATCAGAACATTAGAACCGTTCTGTCGCTGTTGTTGTTGAAACGTTGCCTCGGTTTGAAGTAATCGATTGGCCTTCGCACTTCAAGACACTCTGTACAATAATCCGAGCCGGCTTTACTGGTCTGTGCAAAGCGGTTAAGCGATTTTGCAAAGCCGCCCTGCCGCCGCCATCCGATCTTTACCACCGCCGTTTTTTTTTGTGTTATTGAAAGTTCGAGCCCAGTAATGCTTTGTCAGGTTGATACTTGAAAACTCGTTGATTCTGCATTCATCTGCGTGCTTGGTGTGAAAGTACGATCACTTGTGTACGGTGACAAAAAAAACCGGTCAAAGTAAATTATATTGTTTTTCATTTGGCGGTCAGCTTATTCGATGCACGCACAGACAGACACAGTGGTTTTCAGGTCTTACTTTTCGGCTAGTGCGTGACGTTTTTATGCGGTTGACTTCAATTTTTTTTCAGCGATGGCCATCAGTAGAAATAGAAACAATATGATTTCATCATATTCCGCGTTTTTATTTTTATTGTCGTTGTTAAGCGGTGAGTTTTCTTACTGTCTGCCGCAGCGTACCTCGCTCACCGCCTAGTTCGACTGCATGTGACTTCCTGTCGCTTCCATTCCAGCGAAACAAGCAATGGGCCAGATCACTGGTCGGGCTTGCTCACAAAGCATCGACTGCGGTAGTAGCGGTGCGTACTGCGACAGTTCGAAACGTTGTCGATGTCTTTCTTCTTACACTGACATTAATGGGTACTGCTGGAAAAGTGAGTATATCTTCAAGCCGATTCAATTCTTCAGTTCCGACCAAAAACCATAAGTAGAGTGGTTTTCCAGAAATCAACCCGGACGAATCTGGCTGCCAGTACAGTCAGCAGTGTGCGGCGGTCTGGCCGGGCTCGTATTGCTCCTCGGGATCGTGTCGATGCGCGAATAATCAACCGGGCTTTCGCACGCGTGACGGCGTCATTTGCATCAATTATGGTGAACAGCGCTCTATTTAACCGAACTCTCTTATTCTGTGTTGTGCACCGTTGATTTGACATGTCATTTTCGCAACTTCTCCATTATTTTCAGGCCAGTGCCCATTGAACGGACCCTATACACCGTTACCGACGTACACTTGCGGCACAGCAGCGCCAGTGGTTGATCAGCCAGACTGTCCCCAGATGTACGACTGCGTTTGCAAAACGTCAACTTGCACATCGGCCAATGGCGGCAAAGTCGGTATCTGCTGCCCGGGCAGAGGTGCGATTTCGCGCATTATTTGGCGAATGTTTCCGCACGGTTAAACATAAAAGTGAAACGGATACTGCTTTTCTCTTCAGCATTGACATGCATCCAGCCGCAAGATAGTGGTTCCGGTGGCTCGGGCGCTGGTGGTACCTATTCAACCAGATTTTATTACAACTCATTGACCAATAACTGCGAAACATTTACTTACTACGGGTCTGGAGGCAATGCGAACAATTTCGAAACAATGGAACAATGCGAAAGCTACTGCAAAGATTGTTAGTATGATATTCAAAAGGGATGGGATGTAAAACACCAGCATCCACAATTGGTCAACACAGGTTGTTTAAAAAATGCTTTCAGTCTGTCCACGTGGCTCGCCACTGTACGGAGCGATGCAGACTGTGGGCCTGACATCGAAGCCAACGATTACGTACTGTACACGGACCTCAGGAACAACAACGTACTGTGCGGACAGGAACTTCGAATGCAAAGACATCGGAACGTCGAGTGTTTGTTGTCCAACAGTTTGTAAGTCAATCGGTGAAGTTATGCTAATTGCAGTGCTGACTCATTTCTTTTATTTCGTCAACATTGTAGCATTCGTGTGCAGCAAGTACGGTGGGCGCCCATATCAAGTGACCACACTTGATGTTCCAACTGCTAACTACGATTCTGGACTGGCAATTCCTGGTTACGCAAAAACATTGAATCGGTTGGCATGAACTTGTGATCGCTGACATTATTATGTAGGTTGTTCGCTAGCAGCCAGTTTCAACCGAAAATCGTTCAAAAAATACAGCTGGTACTACGATGAGACTCTGCGGCAGTGTCGCCCGTTCACTTACACCGGCTACGCTGGCAACTATAACAATTTTCTTTCCGAGAATCACTGTTTACAGTTCTGTTCAAAACGTTCGTTTTCACTCATTAAATTTGAAACTTCGGAAAATTAAACAAGCAATCCAACAGTACTAACAATTACACAATCAAAAAACAATTGACTTTTCAATAGGACTTTGTGACGCCGGATCACCGTTGACTGATGGACAAGGTCAAAATCGAAACTGTGGAAGTGGCTGCCCCGGAGGCTACGAGTGCAAAAATTCAGTCTGCTGTCCAACAAAACGTGAAACGCAAATTGTTCATGTTTTCAGTCCATGGAAATGACGACAACCACCAAAACATTTCCAGAAACCGTCTGCAAACAGCCGCAAAGCGCGGGCGCCTGCTATCAGTACACCAAAAGGTGGTGGTTCAATTCAGCCACTGGAGTGTGCCAAGAGTTTGACTACACTGGTTGCCAAGGCAATGACAACAATTTCGCAACCTACGACGACTGTGCAAAATTTTGCACGGACGTCTCTCGTACGTTGCTATTTCATTAGCTGATCAATAATAAACTCAAAGTAAGACAACCGTTGCTATTCAAGGACAGGGCAGTTGTCCGCAAGGCGAGCCATACAAAGATTCAAGCGGACGTTACTTGGTGTGCAGCGGCATATCGTCCACAGTGACTTCCTGTCCGACAAACTACGTCTGCACTTATGATGGATCGACCTACAGCTGCTGCCCAACAAAAAGTGCATTACTCTTTCTAGAAAAACGTTTCAGTAGTTGATTCTCCACTGATTTTATTTGTGCACGCTGACTCAAACTTACAGCCTACACATGTGGCCTGTCGTACAGCGCCGGCACAAGTTGCTTGAGTACAACTGTCAGTCGCTGGTACTACAGCTCCACAACTAATCGTTGCGAAACGTTTACCTATTACGGTTGCGATGGCAATAGTAACAACTTTGCCACTCAGCAAGATTGTCTGGAATATTGCGGCGCTGGTGGTACGTGACAAAACGTGAAGTCGAGTAAACGAAATTTGTTAGGTGCATTGAAGTGCGGAAGCAAATACCACCTAAACGTGTACAAAGCTTCCAGGTTGCCCATATGGAGGAACTCCTTTTGTGCAAGCGAATGGTGTCTACGAAACGTGCGTTACAACCAGCGCATCATGTCCCACTGGCTACTTCTGCACGACAGTTGTGTCACGTACCAGCACCACACAGCAACGTAACAACTACTGCTGTCCCACGAGAGGTCACTGTTCTACGTAAACGGTGGTTATTTCAATCAAGCATACATAGTACATAACAATAATTTTTTTCACATTTTCAGCGTCTGTATGTTCTCTGTCTCGACTGGACGGTGTTCAATGTTTGACTTATTCAGTGACCCGCTGGTTCTTTAATTCAAATACAAAGACCTGCGAGCCATTTCAATTTCGCGGATGCGGTGGCAATCGAAACAACTTCGCATCGCGAGCTAAATGTCTTGGCTACTGCAACAGTGCTGGTAAGGCCAGAGTGCTTTCATTGATCCCCCCCGACGTCCGTCAACAGAGAGATCATGCATGAAGAATCTTAGAATCATATTACAGACTGCCCGGACGGTGAAGTCGCACTTCAAGATTTTAGCGACATCAACAGTCAACTGATCAGATGTGTTGTCGGCCAACAATGCTCCGATGGACGATACACCTGCGTTCAAAGTGCTCTGTTCGGCGGTGGCTTGTGTTGCGGCTCAAATGCACCGGTGAGACGTCGAGTTATATAAGTCGAATATTTTCCGGGTTGTTGAAGCCTCTCCATTTCAACTAAAGTCAAACATTAACAGCTGGGCACCTGCCCCGCATCATTGTCGCCTTGGATCGACTCGATGACACACGAGGCACGTCACTGCACACCGAACGTTGGCGACTGTCCAGCAGGATACCAGTGTCGCTACAGTCCATCGCGCTTTCAGTACTACTGCTGCGGCACGCCAGCCAATCGTGAGCATGCAGCTGTTTGTTGGGTTTATTACGTAATAGTTTGTACAGTCCATCTGGAAAATATATGCAACATGACGCGAACATGACGTGATGACTAACCAATCAGCGCTGAGAACACCTCACGATGAACCAATCAGCGCTGAGAGTTGCTATGACCAACCAATCAGCTAGTTGCGTATATTAGCGAGATTGACTGTATGTTCACTGAACGCTCACACACACACACAGTTGCATGTTGCAGTTGTATGTCCGCAAGGAGGTCTTCCATATCTTCATCCTGCAACCTCGACACCGTATGAGTGTCTTCCGACAATATCAACATCGTGCTCAACACTTGGAACAGGATACACCTGCCAAGCGCGTCCGGTCATCGTCAACAATATTCAGTCGGTATCTGGCACTTGCTGTGGTCCGGTGCAAGCAGACAGTAAGGGATATATGGCACTTTCAACGTATAACTTAATGCGTTTTTTAACGTAACGTAATGCGTTTTTACAAGCTATGTTAATGAAATTACTCTCTCTGCTGTAGATGTGTGCGGACAAGGATGGAAACCTCGCAATGACTACACTGGTCAACCATCACATTGTAATCCAGTGAGCTACCCAAATTGTCCGACACCAAGTGTTTGCCGCGCCAGCCCGACTGCGCTCAGTTCTTATTATTGCTGCGAACCGACAGGCAATGCTGGTTTGTCAATTAACGGTCGGAAGTGAAAATAAATTAAACGTCACTTTACAACATAATCTATCCTTCATTTTGACAGCGGATGTTTGTCCAAACGGTTTCACCTCGTTGCAATACAACGGTGCTCCAGTGGTGTGCACAACGGGCGCAGGCTCTGCTAATTGTCAACCTCCGTACAGCTGTCAACAATCGCCAACAACGTTTTTGTTTTATTGTTGTCAACCGGGATCAGGTGGTGACGATTCCGTTGACAAGAAAATTAGAACGTCCGTGAATGGTAATTGTCCATTCAGGTAGCGCGACAGGTTTCTGCCCAAATTCAAACACACAGCCGGTTGGCTCTTGTAACCCGACATTGGCGGGTTCCTGTGCGGCTTACGGGTCGAACTTTTATTGTGCCCAACAATTACCGAACGTGTTCGGTTGTTGTCCTTCCGGATCATCACAGCCGATCGTCATACCACCAGGTCACTACAGCATTATACACACCAAAACAAACTGTACTATAATTCAGTCTTATTTGATGTGGTTGGGGTATTTTATGACTCATTGTTAATCGTGGTCGTGCCAGCATGTAAACGTTCATTTATGCAATGTGCAGCAAGTGATCCATGTCCATCACCGTACCGAAGTCCGCCGAGTGGTCGTACTTCATGCACATCACCCACACAATGCGCGGCCGGTTTCAATTGTCTTTATACGACGCAGGGAAACTTCTGTTGTGGTCTCCAATGTTGGTCACTTTCAACACTTTTTGCAACACACAACAACAAATTGACAACAGTCACTTCTCAACGTTTGTAATTTTCCTTCGTCAGCAACATCACCTGCCACGTGTAACGACGGATCAGCAGCACTGACCGAAGCTCAGTGTGTTGCTCCTGGCGCTGGCACCGGCTGTCCATCGGGGTATACTTGCGAATTCAGCAATCAAGCGAGACGATTCCAGTGTTGCCAGTCTGCGCTGCAGCGAGACGGTTTGTTGATTTTTTCAAGCACTTCAGTGTGCAGTTGAGGTTCACTGATTGAACGACACACAAGACACAAAAATGGTTGCTAAAAATGTTGGTGAACAACTCCATGTGAAGAAGATTACTTCAACGTTTGTGTTGCCCAAAGTACAACTGAAATCTACATGCTTCATTGCGACGTGCAACTTTTATGGTTTACGTCACTTCAGAGCATGGGTGTCCGCCAGGCAGAAGCGCTTCATTATTTCCGGGATCGAATTCACCGTTGGTATGCGGAGCAGGCACTGTGGGACTCTGCCCGAACGCAGGGCAGTGTCTATTTTCGTCCCGATACAATTCAAATATATGCTGCCAATGAGAACTGCACGCCAGCCAGAGCTACAATATGCTAGATGTTCATTTGTTTTAACACACCACGAAAAAAAACTGGTCGATTACTGCCGAGAAAATTTAGTATTTGAATAGCATTCCTTTGTCAGCATTTTTGTTATGTTTGTGGTTAATGGGACTTTTTTGTGCTTACATTTGTGAAGATTTCTTGTGGAAACGGTTGAGTATGATTATGAATCTAAAAAAAGAGTTGCTTTTTATGGTTGTCTTGTTGCGATAAGACGTCACAAAGCAAACAAACTCAGCAACAGAATCTTATTAAAAAACAGTTTGAAGTGAACGTGTTTAACTAAAATTGACAGTGTTCTTAAAAATTTGCTTGTAAACTTTTCTCCAGCATTCAAACTCTTATCCGACAATATAAACATTGCGAATGCACGGGTATCAAAAGAGGACAATACAACCCACATACACCTAACCTATTTGAAAACTCGCCCACTCAAGCCGGTTACTGACTGACTGCGTATTACAGAAAAACCATTTGAAACTGTTGGTTTCTTCGTCACAAAAATCGGTTGCTCGTAACTGTTGTTATTCACAACAAAACACTGATAGGATAGCCCGTTTTTTTGTCATTGTCAAAGTTCTCAAATCGAATACGCCAACAGCTGCGGACTGTTCAGCCGCTGTGATTGTGAAACTGAAATACCTGGTGTATAAACACAATATTCCCCATCGCCTGTCGCCAACATCACCGTGAACTGCGCAGTTTTGCAACTTGTTTCAGACCGTCACTTATTTACAGTCTCACCACAGAAGACTTTTGACCTGTTTTCACAGAAAAAAAAACATCTACCAACGTGTTAAAAAAGTGATAATCACCCTTCAAGACTAGAAACAGAGAAAGAGAAACTATGATCTGTTATTGTTGTACCGCATCACGACACGTTATTTTCTTGTTGTAGTGGTTTTGCAAATCGCATTATTTCAAAAATCTGATTGCTTTACGACACCACCGTTGAGTGACTTACCACAAAATCAGATAACAATTATGTTGCCACCCCTGGTGTTTACAATCGCAACGATAACATGCATACGTAAGTTGGATACTGTTTCATCATTGCTTCATTCACTTCACTCGACGTGAACAAAAACAGAGCGTCAACGTGTGTTTGTTTACAGATGCGTTCGGAACAGAAATCCACAACCGAGCGAAACGACAAGGTTCGATTTGACTAGATCATTGGAACATTTTTTCAATTTCTACCGTTTAAGTGATTTAACTAAATATGCATGCCGGCTGAGTGGCTGAGTGGATATCACTTGGGACTTCCAATCGGAAGGGCCGGGTTCGAATCCGCTCGTGACCACTCGGCTGCCCCGGGTTGCGTGGGGCTTAATGGTTCGGCAGCATAAACGTCGGCTTTCTTGATTCACAAGATTGCTGTTCCGGTGGCGAGGAACTTAATGCCATCGCGCCCATGCATACCAGCGCAGCTTGCCCAACGCCCACCTTCTATAGCAGAAAAACTGCTTCCAACGTCGCAGGCCATGTGGTGGACAATAAAAAATTGCGACACTGCCTTTCCCCAAGGGCGTTGGGTAAAGATAAAAAGGGGGCAACAAACAACAACAACAATAACTAAATATGCATACAGCCGTTGTGATTGGACGCGACTGCTCGCAAAGCACTGATTGCGGTAGCAGCGGCGCCTATTGTGATAGTTCGAAACGATGTAGGTGCCTGTCATCCTACACCGACGTCAACGGGTATTGCTGGAGAAGTTAGTGTGCGATTTGGGCCATTCATTTTGCGATGGGCCATTATTCATTTTGCGATGGGCCACTTATTTTGTGTAGGGCCATTCATTTTGCGATGGGCCATTCATTTTGTCTTGGGCCACGCATTAGTAAAGAGCGCCGTCGTTTCTAGCGAAAAACGCCTTCGACGTGGAAGTTGAACACTTTAGTCACTTTTGTCAAATTACCCCTCTTACAGAAATCAACCCTGACGAATCCGGTTGCCAGTACTCAGCACAGTGCAGTGCTGTATGGCCGGACGCCTACTGTAGTTCCGGTACCTGCCGATGTGCAAATAATCAACCTGGTTTTCTGACCAGAGATGGTGTTATCTGTGTCAATTACGGTACTCGTTCAATAATTTTTAACACACTAATAATAACTTAGCAACTAACAACTGACACATTCAACTTTTAGGTCAATGTCCAACAAACGGACCGTACACAGCGTATCCGGATTTCACCTGTGGAACAGGCACCGGACCAGTTACAAACTTCCCTTGCACACAATTATATGAGTGTATCTGCACAACGTCACAATGTACACCACAGACGTCGGGTGCTGCACGTGGTATCTGTTGTCCTAGTCGAGGTAAATAACACAACCATATTAGGATTGCTTTGAGCAAATACGTTTGTTGATCAAAATTAAGGAGACTGCGCACTGGACAAAAAAGTTCACCATTTTCTCAAACAGTATGCAATTGTCTCTTTTTAGCATTGGCTTGTAGTCAGAAGCAGGACAGTGGTGGCGGATCTGGCGGCACAGGTTACACGACGAGATACTTTTACAATTCGATCACGGACAACTGCGAAACGTTCACGTGGTACGGATCGGGTGGCAACGCCAATAATTTTCTCACACTCGAACAATGCGAAAGCTATTGCAAAGATTGTAAGTTGTTGCGGACGAAACGAATTGCTTCGCGATACATAAATGAATTCGATAACTGGAAGGAAGATTGTTGATGCATGCAACGACTTCAGATTGTCCACGAGGCCCTCCATTATATGGCTCAATGGTGGTAGTTGGTCAAGCTTCGAAGCCGACAATCACCTATTGTACACGAACCTCTGGCTCCACAACGTTTTGCACCAACGTGAATTATGAATGCAAAGAAATTGGCACAACCAACATGTGTTGTCCAACAGTCTGTTAGTAAAAAAAACAGGAAACTTCCAAATTACCAACAACAGTGCTAACCGCGAACGGTTATCGCCTTTCAGCCTTCGTCTGCAGTAAGAGTGGCGGCATTGTCTATGATAGAGGACAGCCAAGCACGAACTACGATCCTGGTATCAAACCACCGACCTCAAATGTTCAAAGCAGCAATCGGTATGCGAATCAGATGGAACCGATACTCTTCAGCATCTTTGACATTGTTGTAAGTGTAACAACTGAAAGGTACAACGTAGTATAAGCAACATGCTTCACTCAGCTGGTATTACGACGAAGGTCTTCGACAATGCCGACCATTCACGTACCTTGGATACGACGGAAATTTCAACAATTTCTTCTCTGAATCTCATTGTCAACTGTATTGTGCAAAACGTGCGTCTGCTGTTTGCTTGCTTTCAAGCTCTGTTTTCAACTTTTTAGATAGGTTTTTTCACCACCAGCATGTTACAGGGCTTTGCTCAGCGGGCACACCACTTACAGACGGTCAAGGTAACAATCGCGCATGTGGAAGCGGATGTCCGAGCGGATATTCCTGCACAAACTCGGTCTGCTGTCCAAAAAAAGGTTGACCATCAATGATTTTACAATGTCTGTCAGACGTTTGTGCAAAATGCCTTAAGGCGGAAACACCATTTAGTTTTTCGTCCGTACGCACAAACGTCGTTCTAAATCCCGTGCGCAAACTGATCGTGTCCGTAATGGATTAAGATAGCACACACGACACGATTTCTAAATCGCGTGGCTATTTTTTACGTGTCGTGTCCGTGCGTACGCACAAAAAACTAATTGCTAAACGCGCCTTTATATCACATTGGTTTTAACGCAGAAACGGTGTGCAAGCTTCCACAAAGCAGTGGCGCTTGTTATCAATACACCAAACGATGGTGGTACAATTCACGAACAGGAGTCTGCGAAGAGTTTGATTATACCGGGTGTCAGGGCAACGACAACAATTTCGCATCGTATGACGATTGCGCTGACTTTTGCAGAGATGTATCAGGTCTTTCTACACAACTTTTATTTTAGGATTTTACGTGGCGTTAGTTTAGAAAATAATTTAGAGTTCTTTCAGTTTCCGGAGTCTGCCCGCAAGGCGACGCTTACAAAGATTCGAGTGGAAAATATTTGGTTTGTCAAGGTCAAGGCCAAACTGTTACAACATGTCCAACCAACTACGTGTGTACTTATGACGGCGCCACGTACACTTGTTGTCCGACGAAATGTAAGTGAACACAGAAAACAACTATTCAAAGGAAATATTTATTATTGTACGATTATATTCAAATATTCCAGCCTACACCTGTTCGCTGTCGTATAGCTCTGGCACTAGTTGTCTTAGCACGTCAGTCAGTCGTTGGTATTACAGTACAACATCCCGTCGGTGCGAATCATTCACATATTATGGATGTGACGGCAATAGCAACAATTTTGCAACTCAACAAGATTGTATGGACTATTGCTACACCGGTGGTAAGTTGATTTGTGAAACCGTTTTGTTCCGTTGCTTTGTTTTGTTCCGCAAAGTTCACACTGTTTTTCAATCAAAAAATAAAACATTCAGGATGTCCATATGGCGACAATCCTTACATTCAAAGTAACGGTGCGTATTTGACGTGCGCGGCTGCGGGAACGGCTTGTCCCGCTGGTTACTTTTGCAGCACAGTGACCATCCGAATTGGCAATACGGACACTCGAAATAATTACTGTTGTCGAACACGAAGTGTGTCCATTGACCTAAATACATACCATTCTACATACGTGTACAATGTACAGTGGCGGCCAAAAGTGTTGGAACGCTGCGCGTGTGTGTGTGTGCTGTGTATTGCGCGCGTGTTGCATTAGTCGTACAAACTCCATTATAAGAATTTATGCGCAACGTTGGGTCGAAAAGTGTCCCGTGAACCCAACGTTGCCCTAAAATTCTTATGATAGCGTTTGTACGGCTGGTGCAACACGCGCGCAACGTTCCAACACTTTTGGCCGCCACTGTATTGGACCATTTCGTTTTTAAACGTGAACTGTTTTTGGTTTCATAAGACTTTACATGAAAACTTGGTTTTTCAGTCTCCGTGTGTCAGCAAGCTCGTTCAGATGGCGTACAGTGCCTTGAATCCAGCGTTACAAGATGGTACTTCAATTCAGTGACCAGAGTCTGCGAGCAGTTTCAGTACCGAGGCTGCAGTGGGAACCGCAACAACTTTGCCAACATTGCTCAATGTCTTGCCTATTGCAACAGCGCAGGTGTTGGCCTCCCTTAGTTGAATTTTTTTTTGCAATACATGAAGTTCGCTGGTTGCGGTCTCGCCAGGTAGACGCATACCGCGGTGTCCCCTGGCTCGTCAGTGCGACCGGACACCAGGCAGAACTGCCGAACGTGTTTTACCACAGACAGATCTTATAGTCTGGGTAAAACATCAGCGAACCTAGGTAGTGAAATCTCACAAAATCAACCATCCCGGGCAATAAAGCCACAAGCGACCCGGTGTTTTGCGAGTGTATACAATACATGAAGTTCGCTGGTTGCGGTTTCGCCAGGTAGACGCATACCGCGGTGTCCCCGGTATCAAATTCATTTTGATACGGGTTACTGAAAATACGTTCCTCCGTTTCAGACTGTCCCGATGGAGAAGTGGCCTTGCAGGAATTGTCTTCAGCAACTTTAACTCGGTGCACTGTTGGGATACAGTGTTTGGATTCAAGATACACTTGTGTAGCCAGTGTGTTGTTTGGCGGTGGTGTATGCTGCGGATCGAGTGCTCCGGTAAACTGACATTCTGTTGCTTGTTGTTTTTGATCAAAACAGCCCAAAATCACAAACGACTGTCCACTTGCAGATAGACACATGTCCGATCGGTTTGTCACCATGGATCGATGCATTTTCGGGATCCGCTCGAACATGCACGCCAAACGTCGGTGGCGACTGCCCTGCTGGATATCAGTGCCGTTACAGTGGAACTCGATTTCAATACTTCTGTTGCGGAACTCCGTCAAACAGTCTGTTGTAACTAATATAGAACTTATAGTTCCTGTTACAGCGTTACATACACCATTGTTGTTCTGATATTTAGCTGTATGCCCACAAGGTGGCGCTCCGTATTTGTATCCCGGTACTACGCAACCATACCCGTGTTTGCCTACACAACCGAATTCGTGTTCAGTTTTGGGAACAGGATACACTTGTCAAGCTAGAACAGTTGTCGTTAACGGTATACAGTCAGTTTCTGGCACGTGTTGTGGCGCACCGGTAATCAATAGTATGTTTTGGGTTTTTTCTTTTATCAACATTACGTTTTACTGTTTTCTCCAGCTTGCTTATTTTTTAATTATCTTCCTTGTTACAAATTTCTAGCGGTCTGCGGTGTTGGATGGACGCCTCGCAACGACTACACTGGTCAACCAGCGCGTTGTCATCCGATTAGCTATCCAAATTGTCCGCCCCCATCAACATGTCGCGCAAGCCCCAACACTCCAAACTTGTACTACTGTTGTACACAAACTGGCACAACAGGTTAGTGTTTAGTTCCAGTCATGGTGTAAGTGGAAGTTATTGAATGTGTCTCGCAATCACATTGCAGCCAATGTTTGCCCGAGCGGATTTACCGCACTCGAGTTCAACGGGTCCCCAGTGGTGTGCACAACGGGTGCCGGATCAGCTAATTGTCAACCGCCATACAGCTGTCAGCAGTCGCAAACAAGCTTCCTCTTCTATTGTTGTCGACCAGGGGGTATGATGAGTTTCAGTTCCTGCCAGGAAAAAAAACCCCATATCCTATGAAGCCGTTCAAAGTTTTAAAATTTTAAAATTAGGTGGAACAGTGGGCGGCTGCCCGAACACAAACACTGCACCAGTGGGCGCTTGTTCACCGACTGCAGTCGCATCTTGCAGTAGCTATGGTGCAAATTTCTATTGCGCTCAGACATCACCAGGCATTTACGGATGTTGCTCTGCGGGAGGTTTGTGTGTTACGATTCAGTTTGGCTTGGTGACCAAACTCAACATGCAACATATTCATATCGGTGTCAATCAGGTACGTCAGTGAATAACTGTCCAATAACAAATGCGCCACCACTCGGCACTTGTTTGCCAAACATCGCCGGCTCTTGCAATCAATATGGCGTTAACTACGTGTGCACGCAAACGTCACCGGGTAGATATGGATGTTGCAGTTCGGGAGCACAACCGCGTTAGTTTTTCGTTTTTTCGTCATTTGCAATTTTTTTGAATTTACATACAACCGTCTCACTCAAACCATCTCAGCTGCTACCGATCCTTGTCCATCACCGTACAAAAGTCCTCCCAAT
This sequence comes from Theristus sp. LFF4_11, assembly GCA_030248135.1. Classification (NCBI taxonomy): domain Eukaryota; kingdom Metazoa; phylum Nematoda; class Chromadorea; order Monhysterida; family Xyalidae; genus Theristus; species Theristus sp. LFF4_11. The sequence continues at coordinate 2,323 of JASANC010001151.1, read as the reverse complement.
GGGCGAACACCGTGTGTCAGCACTGGCGCAACACAGTGCGCGTCAAGTTTTTACTGCCTGAGAACATCGCAAGGCAATTTCTGCTGCGGTCTTGAAGGTCAGCCAGCAACAAAATCCAGATATTGTCGTTTTTTTTTCTGGACTGATGTTGTGATCGCTAATTATGCTGCCAATAATAATGCCAATGAGCGAATGCAGCTGTGGTCACAAACTGCGCCGATGGATCACAAGCGTTGAGTGGCACCACTTGCACCGCACCAGGCACCGGCACCGGCTGTCCACCTTCGTACACGTGCGAGTTCAGCAACACCAGCAGACGGTATCAGTGCTGCAGAGCAACAGCAAACGACCGTGAGATTCTCACTGATTTTCAAAAAATTTGTTCCCTGTTACAATACTGCAATGAAAGCTCTTCATTCATCGAGATGTACCGTGTGTCTGGTTCTCGATCTTGACATATGTAATTGATTTTGTTTTCCAAGTCGAACTAAAAACGGATGTTTGACTTCCGTTGAAAATATATGCAAAAAATAAATGTATTCATGAGAAACAAGTTGCGCACTGCAGCCCACGGATGCCCGCCAGGTCGAATTGCCACCATGTATTCAGATGGTGTTAGTCCGCTCAGCTGCACGCCGGGCTCATCTCAGTGTCCAAATAACGGTCAGTGCGATTATTCAACTCGGTACAGCACATCAATCTGCTGCCAATGATGTTGCTTGAATTCCCTTTTTATAACCGTGTTTGTCTGGTCATTATATACTTGTTACCGTGTCCTGTTGTTAAATCGATACTGTTAACGTAAGCTTCAAAATGAGTAATTGAAATGTACAATACATGTGATTGAATTCGACATTGGTGTTTTGACAAAAAAATCTCAACGTTAGCGTGTGTGTATGATCTTTTATTTTGGTCGCGCAACTCAATGCGCGCATAGATAGGTAAACAGTTTTATGGATGACGCGGGAATTCAAAATTGGTAGTGTGATCCGAGTCCCCTACATGGGGCCGAATCACTTAGTCGACTTTCAAGTGCCACATAAAGATTGAAACTATCTTAGTTTTCTTTCCACGTATGCACACGCATTCAGTCGCAGAACTTAAAAAATTGATATTATCTTAAAGTTAGTGTGTAATGACTAATGAGTACAACAAACGGAATTTTTATTCAGCACATTCATTCGAGCGAAACACCATAATTCAATAATGTGTTGTTTTTCTAGTTTTTTTTCGCATGATCTGTTGTTTTCGACCGTTTTGTAAAAATGAATATTTTATCCACGAGGTGTTTATGAACAAACACACCCTGCTCGTACAACAACCCTGATCACAGCAACAGATTCGTTTGTAGCTTCACTGCACAGCGACAAAAATCAGTGTGCTTCTGTCTCAATTCATGCGTTTCCAGCGTTTCCGCACACGTGTACTGTGTTTATTACAAAACAGATACATAAAAAACACGTGTCACTGGAAACGCATTAATCTTTCAATTTTTGCAACTGTTGTGCCTAAATTTATTTATGGAGTCAGAAAAATACAACATCTCTTCAATTCAAACTTTCGCTTGCATCAAAAGTACTCAACGAGATACCTTGCCTGCGGTATTCAGATGGTGTGCATTTGTATGTATGCTTTTTCAATTTTGCAATTTACAAGCTTGATAAAATGCTCCACTGATACTGAATACAAAGTACGTTTATGAGACTAAATCCAGACGAGAGGACCCACAACACCCCAGCTTCTTTTTGCTTCACTCGAGCAAACATCAATTCCAGCATCGCAATCAAAAATTTTGTTAAAATGCTTCTGTTGTTTTGTCTCCAAAATTACTCCAAAATTTCGCAACACAACAATTTCCTTGCAACCACCACTGAGGCTGCGCTGCAGCGGCATTGGGCTAATGTTGCTCATAATTCCCATGTGTTTGAAAACGCGATGGAAGCAAATCTTTTTTGCAAAAGTGCCTCAAATGCTACAAAAGGCACCCATTTCATTTCAACATCACGCTGTTAGTTTTCACGCAGTAAAATATTCTGATGTCTACTGGAGAACTTCCGACGTATATAAAAATATATATATAAAGGAAAAACTTGAAAAATTGACGACCGTTCATGTTCAACATGATGGCGCAACTTCCAAATGCCACGACTGACGCACATCACGCCGCGAACGATTTGCTTGACAATCAATATCTCAGCGAGAAGGTTCACTTAGTAGCGTACACATTTGTGATTGCCACCGGGCTGCCGGTGAACGTGTACTCGCTGTATCGTGTCGCCGATGCGTATCGCCATCACTCCACGCAGCTACTACTGCTCAATAT